>JAOVVF010000031.1:184915-201600 GCA_028565595.1 Duopalatinus emarginatus | reverse complement strand
TATATGTCACCAGGGGAAAAGACACACACCAAGTCCTGTGCTCCTCAAATATCCGTGGTATTGCTGGCGAAAAATGTAAGTATCAGTACACAACAGAGTTTAGGCTTACTGTGACAACAACAAATCACAAATATCATGTCTCATAATCTCACCTCGATTGACAGATCTATATTCCACAAGATCCTAACACATCATGCAAACCCAGACAAAACAGCCCCTGTAAACCAAAAATACAAGGCTTAAACGTGTGGAACACACCACCCCACTGGAACAATGCCATTTGCCCCCCTATCCTGCTGTAGTTCTAGGTTATTTTATGTTCTAAGGCAAAATAGGTGTCTACCACTGCTAATATGACGGATAAACTTTATTGTTCACTGTTTTTTTTTTTTGCATTTTTACCCGGTATTTCAACAAGATGGCTCTGGATGCATAAAAATGGAGCACCGCCATTATCTGCCGCTTTAGCCTCTTCTCCCCTCGTGTACTACGCCCCGCCCCTTTTCTCTTTCAGTGCACCAGAAGTTTAGACCGTGGCTCCTAAAGGCACATGCACATCTTAAAGACTTGTACATAGTTAAACACCTGGCTACATGTATATTATATTATTTGCTGCTGTCATAATACATCTGTATTATTCACAATTATTCACAAAGTGTGCTAAAGCATGTCATTCTGGGGAGCACCCAGGAACTGTCCTGCTTGCTGCAGGAGGGGTTTCCCCTACACTGTGAGAGTGCTGGAGCCACGAACTGAAGTTGAGACAGACCCAGAAGTAGGACTGCAGGAGCTCTGCATATTCTGCTGAGTCTGTTCTCTACATATAATAATAATAAAAGTAAGCAGCCTGTACAGATGGCACAGTCGTATCTATGCCTGTATTTCCCCCCTGAGGAGGGCAGCACTGAAACCATGCATGTATTTTGCATTGAGGAGAGCAGCCTGAACCTGAGGAGGATGCCTCCAAGTCTGCTCCTGAACCAAGCAACAGCATATCCAAGCCCAAGTCTGCTCCCAAACCTGAAGAGTGTCGAACTGACCCCAGTCTGTGACTGGACGACTTCAATTCCCTGATTAAGCGTCCACACAATCCCAGGCTGAGAGTGGGTATGTCCAGTTCCCTGATCCAGTGTCCACATGATCCCGGGCAGAGAGTGGACATGTCTAGTTTCCTGATCCATGTTATTTAAGACCGGCGCTGCTGATTGGATTAGTTAATTTTACTTCCTGTACCCTGTTGACCTTGTTTTGACCCTGTTCCTGTGGATAACCCTGTCTCAGACTATGCTCATGTCCTGATCCTGTTTTGTTATTAACATGCCTGGTTTTGGTTTCAAATTGTGTTTTGGTTAATGGTTGTTTGTGTGTTCTGATAATATATTCCCTGTGTTTACATCCTTCCCCTGTATGTAAATTTTAATATGCACTTACCACCCTGACGTAACACTTATATTATTAATAATAATTTGTTCATTAGAAATTATTATTATTATTATTATTATTATTATTATTATTATTATTATTACTAAAAATATATATGAAGTTATCCAGTTATACTGGTCATTAAAAGTATACCACAGTCACATGAGTAAAAGTGTGTCATGGCGTGCTGATGAGTGCACATTAAAACTCCAGGATTCCAGGTTCCAGGATTCCGAATAACCTTTAAGTCCTTAAAGCCACGATGTGCAGGCTGCAGCGCTAGGCTTAAATAGTCTGTGACCATGGTGCACACTCTTGCGCCCCATACATGACAAAACCTAACTTCTAAGATGCGACTCTCAACATGCCTTAAACCTAATGGCAGATCTCTTCCCGCTTAAAGGCCGGGGTTGTGGCATAGACATGTTCGATGGGTCCTGGAGAAGGATCTGGAGCAGGATTTGGAGCTAGGGGCAGGATCTGGAGTAGGATCAGGATCTGGAACTGGAGCCAGGGCAGGATCTGGGTCCTAGAGCAGGATCTGGATCAGGAGACAGAGCCTGATCTAGAGCAGGAGACAAGAGCAGTATCTGGAGCAGGAGACAGAGCAGGTTCTGAAACAGGAGACAGAGCAGGTTCTGGAGCAGATTTGTCTTCCTCAGACTCAGAAGCAGGTTCTGGAGCAGACTTGGACTCAGACATGAGGCATGAGCTCCAGGCTACACTGCTTTGGGTGAGATACAGGCCAAAGATCAGTGCTGCACTCCTCAGGGTGAGATATATGCTTATATGCTTATAGTTCTCAGTTGGTATCTTCAGATTCAGGAGTTGACTCAGAAGTCAATTCAGGAGCAAAGACAGAGGCATCATCAGATTCATGTGTCGATTCAGGAGCAAAGTCACAGGCGTCCTCCACAGACTCTGGAGCAAACTTGGGTGCAGGCATGGATTCAGCGAACTACAAGCAGTCAAATCCAATTCCCAGCTTTGACGCTTTCCTGGCGCAGGGGAAACTCCTCCCGCATAGCACAAGTTAGCTCCTCTGTGCTCCTGAACACATTGTGTTTCATCTAGCCCCTGACCAGAGGGAAAATAAAGTGCACACTCGCTGAGAAATACCTCCGGCCCGCACTCCAGTCCATGATGTGGGAACGGTGGGAGCCACGCCAGGGGCAAGTGAACTGATCCAAACTTGGGAAGCCCCTTTTCTTTGTCTGCTTACATGATACTCTGTATTATGTGTAGACCACTCAAGGAATTAACTTTTTTCTATTCCTGCATCAACCCACTGAGTGAGTCCTCTTCATTATAGCAGGGAAGTTTTTTTCCACCACAGTTATTCTTCTGCTTCCTCTTCTTCTTCTTCTTCTTCTTCTTATTATTATTATTATTATTATTTATTATTATTATTATTCAATGTAAATATTATATATATTTGTCTGTGTGTGTCTGTGTGCTTGTTTGGCCAGCCATCTCTCCAGACCTGAATTCCATAGAGAATCTATGATGTATTGTTAAAAGGAAGAGGAAAAACAAATGGTGCAGCAATACAGACAAGCTGAAGTGATTTGAACTCTCAATAATTTCATTCCAAATGGGAACCCAGACTAAGCATACCATCTGTATGAATTCAGTTCAGTTCAGATCAATTTAATTATGGACATTGTCCCAAAGCAGCTTTACAGAAACAAAGGAATTGATTATTTATTTACATTTTAACTGTGTTGTTTTCTGAATCAAATACGAAGTTTTTTTTTAGAGAAAATGGGTCATTAGACAATATTATTTACCATGTTAAATCGTGTAAGCCATGCTCTGTGCTATGGACTCCACATGGTTATATTTACACTGTATTGAAATATATTGACTTTCAGTGAGCATATATACATACAAATTCATATTCAGCATGGCTAGACCTTTCCAAAAAAAAGATGCTTTCATCTTATGGGTAACAAATAGATAAGAAGGTGGGGGGCATTAAAGGAAACAGATGGTTGTGTGAAATAAATTAATTTGTTAATTTTGTACTTTAATTTCTTTCAGTAATTTAAAAATGTAATCTTTAATGAATTTTATTAGCTACATGGTGTGGGAATTTTGGTCAAACCAAGCCTTAGACATACTTGAATATAGGCTATAGTTAAACAAGTTGTTAAATTGAATTTAATATTAATTTAATGATGTACATCTATCAGTAGTTGGCTGAGGCCATTCTGTCACTGCTTTGACCTTCAGATTATCTGTCGGCACCCCTTCTGGGGTGATCACAAACCCCAGGAAGGCGATGCGGTCCTTGTGGAACTTGCACTTGTTTGCTTTAACATAAAGCTGATTCTCAAGGAGTCGTTGCAAGACAAGGCAAACATGTTGCACGTGCAGGGAGACTAAAATCTAAATATCGTCTAGGTTCACGAAAACCATCTTACCCAACAGATCACGGAGTACATCATTGATCAGACACTGAAAGGTGGCAGGGCAGTTGGTAAGAACAAATGGCATGACCAGGTACTCGTAATGTCCTAAGGGAGAATTTAATCCTGTCTTTCACTCGTCTCCCTCCCTTATCCTAACCAAGTGGTAAGCGTTACGCAGATCGAGTTTAGAAAAGATCTTGGCTCCCTGTAACTCTTTGAACGAAGATGACAGAGGCAGAGAGTAAAGATTCTTTACTGTTATGTTATTCAGTCCTCGATAATCTATACAGGGGCGCAGGGAACCATTCTTCTTCTTCACAAAGAAAAATCCCACTCCGGCTGGAGATGAGGAGGGGCGACTTATCCCGGCAGCCAACGATTCCTTGATATACTCCTTCATAGCCTTGGTTTCAGGAGCGGAAAGGGGATACAGGCGGCCTCTAGGGGGTGATGTACCAGGTAGCAGGTCGATGGCCAGATCATATGAACGGTGGGGCGGCAAGGAAGAGGCTCGGGCTTTGCTGAATACCGCCTTGAGGTCCAGGTACTCAGGAGGTACTCCAGATAGGTCCTTATCCGGAGGATCGCTCACAACAGGACCTGGGGACAGAGGAGCAGAGACATTATGCAGACAATTAGTCATACATGTGGTAGACCACCCCACTATATTGCCAGTGGGCCAGTCTATGTGGGGATTGTGTCGAGCCAACCATGGGTGACCCAACACGACAGGTGCATAGGGAGCGTCTAGCAGATAGAAAGTCAACTTCTCAAAATGGTTCCTGGACATGTGCAGGCCCAGAGGCGGAGAGACTTGGGTGACTCGGGCAAGTGTAGCTCCTGTCAGAGCTCTAGCTTCCAGAGGTTCCCGGAGCTGGATAGGCGTCAGCTTGAGTTCAGCGGCCAAGTGGGCATCAAGGAAGTTCCCATCTGCCCCTGAATAATTGAGCACTGATACGGGGCGGTGGCAGGCACTGGACGTGAGGGTGGCAGGGAGCAGTGACCGAGTGACGGGCGAAGGATGAAAGGGGGATTACATTCAGTTGTAACTTCTAATGGTTTTGGACCTCTTACTGGACACCTGGCTATGAAGTGGCCATTCTGTCCACAGTAAAGGCACGCCTTTGAGTCCATTCTGCGTCGTCTCTCAGCAGGGGACAACCGGGTTCGGTCAACTTGCATAGATTCCGGAACCGGACACGGGACAGCAAGGGATAACTGAGTCTGACTTACTGGGGCCGGTTCTCCGAAGACATCGGCGCCGCTCCTGCTGCTTCTCAACGTAGATGGCCAGGTCCACTAAGGCATCAAAGTCCAGAGGCAACTCACGGGAGAGAATCTTGTCTTTAATGGGTTCAGAGAGACCGTGCAGGAAAACATCAAACTGGGCCACAGCATTCCATCCACTGGTAGACAATAGGGTACGGAAATCGACAGCATAATCAGAGACAGCCCTCTTGCCCTGGCTGGACTGAAGTAGTTCCCTGGCTGCCTCCCGTCCATGAACGGACCTGTCGAACACCTTCAGCATTTCCTCAGTGAAGCTAACGTAGGTGGAGCATGCTGGAGAGTTGGAGTCCCACATGGCCATTCCCCAGGATGGGTTCCCTTATGAGTCTGGTTCCTCTCAAGGTTTCTTCCTTTTGTCATCTCAGGGAGTTTTTCCTTGCCACTGTCGCCGCTGGCTTGCTCATTAGGGATAAAATTTATAAATAATTCTATAAAGGTATAGCCCTTTTCAGTATTTTCTGTAAAGCTGCTTTGGGACAATGTCCGTTGTTAAAAGCGCTTTACAAATAAAATTGAATTGAACTGAATTCAAGTTTTATTTGTCACATGCATAGTCATACACGGTACAACATGCAGTGAAATGACATTTGACCGTCATCCACAGAATATACACTAGGTAAGTAAGTAAACAGTAATAGAAAGTTAAAGTAAAGTTAAATATTCCTAGATTAAAATTGTAGAATATAAAATAAAATATAAAATAAGAATAAAATATAAAATAAGATTAAAGAATATATACACATAGAATAAATTAAAGTATAAAATATAAAGTATAAAATAAAGTAAATATATGTACACAAGTTAAAGTCCGGAGAGGCTGTGCTTGACTCTGTGATCTGGAATTGGGTGATCAAGCTGGTCAGGCTCATCGAAACTGATCAAGCTGGTCAGGCTCATCGAAACTGACTCCAGGGACTTCTGAACAGTGTCAAGCTGGCTGTCATGCTTTCCCAGCATCGTGCCCTGAAGCTCCAGCGCAGACGTGAGTCGTAGAAGATCTGCTGATTCCATATGGTCTGGTTGTACGGTCACGGCTCAGACCAGGAGAATCATACGCAGACCCAACAGGGGTAAAGGTGAAAGAGTTTATTCTATGAGTGGAATAACAAAAGTCCAACATACACCAAGCAAACAGGGAAGTCCAAAAGAGTAATCCAAACAACAGGCAGATAAGGCAAAACCATAAATCCAAAAACGTGTACATAAATTCAAACCGGCAAGAAAACATAAATCGGGACATCAGGTACAAACGCTGACAACCAAACAAAGAACACAAGAAAAACACAGGCTTAAATACACAAACAAATTACCACACACTGGCATCAGGTGCAGCTAGAAAACCAGAAACAAGGAATGTGAATACCACAAAGAAACACCAGAGAGAGCCAAAAACAATAGTCTGGTTGGCTCCCTGACAAAGTCATCTTGTGGCCACAGGTTGCTTAAAAATCTCCCAGTTGTTGAGTGGGTTCTGGCATTCTAGCCATCTCTTGTGCTGTATGTGTATAAATGTATTTATCTTTTTTATAACTGAATTAATAAAAAAAAAAGGTTTTAAGAATTTCTGGGATCATTAGAATGTTTCTGGTAATACGTCATGGTCTTAAATTTTACTAAGAATGGTCTTAAAGGGTCTTTAAAAAAGTCTTAAATTTAACTCACTGAACCCTGTCCTCAGCCTTTGCAGAAAGTAGAGATTAGGCTTTCTTGGCTGGAGCTGGTGTTGGGTGACAAGGTGAGATCCACTTCAGGGTGAACACCAAGGAATTTGGTGCTCTTGGTGATCTCTACAGTGGAGAATGATCATGCCTTGTTCTTCTCCTTAAGTCAACAATCATCTTTTTAGTTTTGTCAATAGACCACTTGTTGGTTCTACACCAGTCCATTAGTCTGTTAGACATTGACATTACATTACATTACATACCAATCCTTGGGTGGATGCCTGTGACAGGGGCATTAGAGAATACAGATGCACAAACTTGAGTGTGCTTGATGGAAAGATGGCAGAATTAACTTGACACACTGACTTCCCTCTATGTGTGAATTCCTATAGCTAAGGCCCCATATTGTACAGCTGGGCTTGATGTCTCCATCTGCAGCAAATTTTCGTATGTTAGTGTGCCCAGGGTGTAAAGATTTGCTTTCATACTGAATTTTGCATGCTCTCAATTTTTCGTAATGATGTTTAGGACACCACAAGGCTTGCTCCCATACAATAATTCAAACGTGGAAAAGCCTGTGGAGACCTTTCATACTGCAAACAATAGGGCTTTAAGCCACTTATCCCAATTTTGCACACTTCCAAACTTATGAATAAATCAATCACACAGACCATCTGTTTGTGTATAGTAAATGCTGGTAAATTAATCAATTTAATACTCAGTAATTTATATACTGACGTAGGGGACGGAGAGTGCAGCTTTAGGCTTAATTCTTTTGCACAGACAAACTGCTGGCACAGACAAACTGCTGCCAACACACTATGCTTTTGGCCCTAGAATTGGATAACGGCAGTCACTACAGGGTATTCACACCTTCACCTGATGTGCTTTATCTAATGTTTCACCTTGATCCATGCTTTGGTGAATTACAGTCTGATTTTAGCTGGAATCCACCAAGGCCAGGTATGTACTCTCTTGCACACTCACTGGTATCTGGCATGCCCCAGCTTGGCCCCAGGATGGCCTGTTGTACCTCATGGACCCAGACCAATGTTTCAGTTTGTGTCACTTAGTGCTCTCACTTCATAGCAAGACAATCTGGGTTTGATTCCTGGCCCAGGCTGTTCTGTGAGGAGTTTGTATGTTCTCCCTGTGTTTCCATAGGTTTACTCTGGTGCACGTTAGGTTGATCAGTCACTTTAAATTGCCTGTAGGTGTGACTGTTGGTATGACTAATAGCTGTTTTTGTTATTATTTTGTTTTTATTTTATATATTCATTTTAAATATCCATATATCATATAATTCAGTCATTTTGAATTTATTTAGAGAAAGACTGAACCCAAGGTTTGGGTACAATGAAGTCTTATACTTAGAAGGTCCCCCACAGGGCACAGACTCCATGGGCTTGTTGTAATACACATAATACCATCCTTCCTGAAGAACGGTCCACAATTCTTCAATATTCTAAGGAATAGGAACAGGATTCTCGAGCTTCACACCATGAAGCAGGCATCCCAGATGTGTTCGATCATGGTGAGATTGGGTGACTGGCAAAACCCCGAACACTTAGATGAGTGTTCCTCAAATCATAATTTGTCATCTCTGGACATGTATCATGGTGTATTCTCCTATAGGAAATGTCAAACCCATCCCAATAAGTGCAGGACTTGTCAGAAAGGAAGCACACATGGTCTTCAACTGTCAAAGATGCATGTATATGTACCATCGGGTTTCATGAAATGGCAGTTTAACAAACCCTATATCATTATGGAGCGACCACCAGCCTATGTTTTTGCATAGGCTCATCTGTACCAGTTTTTCTGGCACTTCAGTGTATATAAATATATCCATGTACTAATAATACTGTAAATAATTTAACTGATACAGTTGTACATAATATTGAGAGTTAAAACTGGAATCAGAGTAAAGGTACCCTTTGGACTGGATACTGTTTGATCATTGCAAACCAACCTCAAAGTCCAGCAGGAGGATTTGGTCACAAACAAACAGAATAGACACAGATGCATCTCAGAGACAGGGAGAGCAGGTAAGTAAAAAAAATCACAAAATGTTACAGTGATATCACATATAATTTATAATTATTGTAGTACATGCTTTATTTTAAAGAAGAAAGCAAAAAACTGCCTTTATTTTTCTTTTCCAAATGAATATAATATTCAACATTTCCAAAGGATGTGGATGCTTTCAGTCATAGCAACAAGCTTTCTCCTAAGTGCTCCAGCTTTGGGTGGAGTGAAGAATCTCAGTTCACACTTCAGCTTCCAAGAGAAAGACAATGCAAAGACTATTAATCCAAAGACACTTCCCCAAGGTGGTGACAACCTACATGTGGAGTCTATGTCTCCAAACTTCCATAAGGACAACACAATCACCAAAGACTTGCCACTGGAAGGCCTGGAAGAGGACGACTACATTGATTTTGACAAGATATTGGCAGAAGGATATGATGACTACACTGACGGTGATGCAATAGATGAAATCATTACACCTGAGCCAGACCCTGATTTTGTTTCAGAGCCGTCTGACCCTAAAGTTCACCGAGCAAGTCTCTTGAGACTTTTTCATGGTCGAACACGTTTGCAGCGCATTAATGTGGTCAATGCCTTTTTTGCATTTCGTGTCTATCGTAGCCTCTGCAACCAAGTGAACCAAACAGACAATGTTCTGTTGGCACCTGCTGGAATCTCCATTACCATGGGAATGATTGCACTTGCTGTTGGTTCTACAACACACAAGCAGCTCTACCAAGCATTAGGCTTTGCTGAATTTGTTAATGCAAGTATTCACTATAACGATTCCACTGTGCACAAGCTTTTCAACAAACTTACACACAGACTATTCAGGCGGAACTTTGGCTACACTTTGCGATCTGTCAATGATTTTTATATCAAGCGATCTGTTGTCATGACAGAGGGCTTCCGTAATCAGGCAAAGACGTACTATTTTTCTGAGCCTCAGTCTGTGGATTTTAGAGACCCAGTATTTCTTCTGAAAGCCAACCAGCGTATTGAGAAGATGACCAAAGGGCTGATCAAGGAACCACTCAAAAGTGTTGATCCTAACATGATAGTACTACTTCTAAACTACCTGTACTTTAAAGGTAAAGAACACAATTCCTTATGCATGATAATAATGAACAATAACAGTAATAAATGATATAGTGCCTTCTAACTTCCAACATCATTTTAAAACTGAAAAAAGACTAATAGGAAGAACAAAGAGAATAGCTAGTTTACAAGGTTACTTTTAGAGTAGGAAGAGGTGAAACAGACACGAATGTTCTGGGGAATACTTTGGGGTTAATGGCACTAAAACATCTTCCCCCATTGGTGTTAATCTAACTATTTAATGTAATTTAATTATGCAATTATATAATGTAATTTAATTAGCATGTCTAATTATAATCGTCTTTACATGATTGCTTTTATTTAAATTATTCATAGTAAGCTTATAAAATCAAGCATGCATTTAAAAAAAACTAACTTAGAAAGAATTTAGTGCAGTTCTCATCTAGTTCTGGGCTGAACTTTCAGGAACATGGGAGCAGAAATTTCCAGAGGAGCTGACACATTACCGTAACTTCCGTGTGAGTGAGAAGAAGCAGGTTCGTGTGCCCATGATGCAGAATAAGGGTACTTACCTGGCTGCAGCTGACCATGAGCTAAACTGTGATGTCCTACAGCTGCCTTACAAAGGCAACATAAGCATGCTCATTGCTGTGCCACAGAAACTCTCTGGTTTGAAAATCCTTGAAAAAGAGGTATCACCTACTGTCATTAACAAGTGGCTCAACAATATGACCAACAGGTATGGTATCAATGTAACCCTCATTAGTGAAACTGGTTAAGACTGATATTACTAAATGAAAATATTTTTTTTTTGTGGAAAACCTTCAACAACAAGTTACAGCAAAGTTCCATTCATCGTCTAATTAATTCCTGGCACTAAAACCATATTTTAAAAAAATGCATGTGTTTGCCACAAGTAAAAAAGTTTATCTTTCAGAATTTTTTTTTTAAAACAAAAGTAAGAATTTTGCCCTTGGGTTTCTGTTAGAACACGTGAGGTGGTGTTCCCACGGTTTAAGCTGGAGCAGAGCTATGATCTGGTCAACCACTTGAAGCATTTGGGTCTAACTGACCTCTTTACAGTTAAGGGTGACTTTTCCCCTATGACTTCTGAGAAGGTCTCTGTCAACAGGGTAAGAAATGTTTGTTTGCTAAAAGAAAACCCAAAATGGATTTGTACATTTCTATTAGGCTATGTATATATATATATATATATATGTGTGTGTGTGTGTGTGTTATTCATGATCAGGTTTTACATAATGCCTATTTATTGTCTCACTTTTTCAGTTTAAGCACCAGACTTCCATCACAGTAAATGAGGAGGGCACTGAAGGAGCAGCACTGACCCATGTGGGTTTCATGCCTTTGTCAACACAGACACGCTTTATTGTGGACCGGCCCTTTCTCTTTTTCATATACGAACACCGCACTGATTGCCTCATCTTTATGGGGCGAGTTGCAGACCCATCAAAGAGTTAATTTTTATATATGCATACAGGCAAGCTTTTATAAACTTAGCACTGTAATAAGCACATTGCAATAGAATAGGTCACTAATGCAGAGTCTAAGTCAGCAAAGTTATGAGTATTTCCAGGCTCAGTAGTATTAAGCATAATTACGATAAATAATAAATGGTATAATTAATATTAGTTTTCATACATATGAAACACATTAAAATGTAGCATTAAATCATTTAAAGCATTATAACATTTTTTGCGCTTTCCCTTAATGGGGTGAGGGTAGGGTTTTAAACATACAAAACATGTAAAATTTGACTAAACAAATGGAGAAAATTACTGCTATGTTCAAATATGTTTAATCTTTACATTAATATTCATTATATTAATTCATTAATATAAGGTCTGAATAATTAAAAATAGATCTTCAAAGCATTTCCCCATCTCTTACACCTGTAATACAGTGATAGTTAAAAAAAAAATATTTTTTAACAATTTTAAACAAATTTGTATACTAATTTGCTGAAACAGTTTTCATTGCTTGAGGGGATGTGTTGTGCTACCTTTCTCTTTAAAATGCACTAAAGGTGTTCTTTCAAGTCAGGTGAAGGTCATAGGTTCCACTTAGAAACACTTTTATGAGTTTGGTAGTGTGCTATGGATCATTATCATGCTGGAATATTCCTTTTCTGCCAAGCTTCTGGAGACTGGGAAATCTTGTCAGCAAGCATTTTGGTATATCCACAGGCATTCATGGTGCCATTTATAAATGTCATCTCCCCAACACCTTTTGGACTCATGCAACCATATCTCATCAAATCATGCTCAATCCTTACATACATGTTTCACTGTTGGGACTATGCATTCGCTGTGGTAGTCCTGGCTAGGTTGGACCTAATCAGAGCCCAACAAACTTATCTTGATCTCATCTGATCAAAAATGTGGTCCCAATATTTATCAGGTTTCTTTTATGTTCTTTGGCAAAGTTTAATCTTGTTTTGTGCTTCGATGGGGTCCAACTTGTTTGCCGTGAACCTGGCTAGGACTACCACAGTCACTACACTGAAGCATGAAGGTGGGAGTGTGATGACATTTATAAATGGCACCATGAATACCTGTGGATATACCAAAATACTGACTGACAAGATTCAGAAGTATATATACAGTGGGGTACAGTACACAGTGAAACAAAACAACGTTTCTCAAGGACCAAGGTGCTACATAGAACAACAACTAATACAGGGAGAGGACAGTGCAGATAGCCCACTGGTAGTGGGGGCAGTAAGGTGCAGTTATGTCCATTTTGGTATAAATGTAAACATTGTGTTTAGCAGCAGTTTTGTCCATTTTTGGTATAAATGTAAACATTGTACTCTTTATGTATAGACAGATTTAAAAGATGAGATGCCCATCCTGTCATAATGAAATATTAATTAAATATAAAATCATATTTGATAAAGTACACCTTAACAATAAATGGTTTTGAGTCCAATGAGTCCAATGTGTGCTCATTAAATGCTAACTAAAGCAAAAATGCATCTTGTCATAGTCCACCTTGGCATCAATTCTGTCATTGCAGGGTGGCCTCTTCCAACAGAACACACATCTATGCGCCACAACACAAATCTAGAGACTCCAAATAAAGGTTTGGTCATATGAGTTTGGGGTTTCACCATTTCCACCCAAGTGACCAGATTTCAACTTTATTGAAGACTCCTGGTATGCCATGCAAAGAATTTTGGTTGATATCAGATGTTAGGAAAGTAAAGGTGGAAGACACCTGAGGATCCTCCACCAAACTAAGTGGTTCGAATCTTGATCAAGGAATTTGTCCCTCAGCCTCCGTCCTACTCTCTCAACCCATTGAGGAAAGTTCACAGACTCCAGTTCGAAACCTTTCACTCTTTAAAGTCTTTCTTCAAATGGTCATCTTTAGGTTTCATGTGATTTATTTATAAGCAATTTCATTCAATTCAATGTGTATAGTGTTTTTATTTCCATTGATTGACTGATGGAAATAAAACTAAAGTAAAACTGTTTATCTAAAGTTTTCTAGTGATGTTATATTAGTCATAGTTATCTAGCAATGTTTATATTAGTCATAGCTCTGCAAGATTCATGGATCCTGCATCTGTCCATTATGTTTTCTATAGACTGTCTATGTGGGTTCATCCACAGCAGCAGTGATGCTCAGTAAATGAGACTCCAAGGAGATACAGGGGGTCAGAGTGGATCAGGCAGGTTTGGGAAGCAGGAGGATAACTTCTATCCCCGGGTGGGGGTATTGACAGCACCCAGACATCCAAGTTTGCCAAAACACTCTGTATTTATTTATTCATTTTCACTTTGCTCCGTGATACAATCTGTGATTTCTCAGTCACATGATATAATTTCTCTATGGAAATGCACGCTCAGTGTCTAACTATGGTGTGGAGCAGGTGCATAAAATCTGTTTTATTAAACGTGAGGCTGCGTCTGTCTGTACAAACTCAGAGATGTGTGTCCGGACCGGACTAAAATGATCAGATGACCTTGAGTAGAGAACGGGATTTAACTCTTTCTGTACCTCTAGGTAAATGAGGTGTTGACAGATCAGGGGTTTTCTTTTTTAGAGGGAATCAAATTATTGGTGGGGACAATTCAATAATCAATGGATATTGGTGGGGACACGTCACTTCCGTCCGTGCTAATTCTACACTCTGATGTAACCAAAAGACCATCCAGAGTCTCTAATCAAAAGGTTTACTTCTAGATGCCTGAACCTAATACAAATACTTCTGTAAAATAAATATTTAGTTGTTTAATTAGTCCTACATACTGGAATTTTAGCCTGTTGCAACATACAAAACCGTTTCAACTCTATGTTGGGGGGTTTTCTCCAGTTAACTGCAGGTATTTCCACAACATTTCTACTGGATTAAGGTCAGAACATGTCTTCTTTAACCATTCTTTGGTAGAAAGAATTGTGTGTTTAGGGCTGTTGCCTTGCTGCATAACTGCCCTGACATTTCATTTTGAATTTGCTGGTATAATTTGAAATTCATTGTTCTATATGGCAAGCTGTCCTGGCCCAGACACAGCAAAACAGGTCCATACCACGATACTCCCACTACAATATTTCATACATGGAATAAGGTTTTTATTTTGGAATGAAAGGTTTTCTTTTCTAGAAATATAGTGCTTTGCATCCAAAACATCTTGGTCTCATACATCCACAAAACATTGTTCCAATAACCTTCTGGCTGTCCTTGTGATCTTTAGCAGACTAATTCATTTTAGTGTATTTCAGTTTTGTGGTAAAGATTAAATTGAGGTATAATTATAAAAATGCACTCTTTTTAAATTTGTTTAAAAATGTTGCTTAAATTCTCTCTCAACAGTGCTTAATGAGTTTAATTTAATCACAGATTATAAGCGATTTTGCATGTCCCCTAAGTTACTGTCTCTTTGAATGAAGAGCTGTTCTGTGTACTGGCATCATTTCCAGGAGCCCACATCAACTTCTTTGGCAGGAAAACAAAGTGGGTGGCTAACACCTCATTTTAATTTAGATTTTGTTTGATATAGTCAACATGTCCAATCTGTTATGAGAAATATAAAAAAGGCAATAAGATTGCATGATTTCACTCATGCTATCCTGTTTTTGCTCGCACACTGGATAGTAATCAACTTTAAGTTGAAAACCCTGTCCACCCTGTCATAGTTCACCCTGTTACCACAAAAGACTTAACAGGGTGGACATGCACATAACAGGGTAGACAACATAGAATACATATGAAGTGTACATGTGTTTTGTATAGCTTTATTATTCAATTTGGTTATAATAATGAAAATATTGATATTAAGTATGTACCTTTTAAAGAATGTCCTTCTTGTACAGTTAAGAGATGTTTCAAGGAACACTTGGATTCCAGTCTTGAAAGAAGGAGGGCGGCAATACAAAAAGAGAGATAGGCAGCATGAAAACAATTATTGACAATGGATGAAAAAGGAAAAAGCTTAGTGACATTTTAAGAGAAGAAATTATATGCAAACTATAGTCTTTTTTAAATTGTAATCTTTAAAAAAAAAAAAAAAAAATCTAGCTCCTAATTCAAAACTATGAATACCTGAGTTAGTAATTGTCTCTTTTAGGCAAGGAACAGAAGGAACAGAAATTGTGTTTTTCAAAAATTTAACATTTTAATTGTTTTTTAATTGCTTTATGTTTTTACTGGATATTAACAATAATTAATATTAAAAATCTGATTTTAGCTACTGTTTTAACATTGTGGTTTTTTTCGACTTCAACTGTACAAGCACACTGCCATGAACACACTGTCTAAGAAGATCAGAATAGTGAAGTAACTTTTTTATTTCCATAATAGAACAGTGAATGTCACCGAAATGTGAAGACATAAAAAACTACAGGAGACTAACCACCCCTGCTGAGGTAAACAAAGACCTGACAAAAACCTGACGACCTGAATGTTGTAGGTTTGAGAGGGACAAATTCACATATCTTTGAATGACTGATTTTGGCCTACCTGAAAATGTCACAGGTCACTTGTTGTATCCCCTGTATCACACCTCTGTGGTTATGAAGTCCTTTGAACAACTGGTGTTGGCCTACCGACGTCACAGGTCACCTGCTGTATCCCCTACTGCTTGCCTACTGAGCAAATAGGTCAGAGGATGATGCAGTCAACATGGGGCTGCACTACATCCTACAACACTTTAACTGTCAAAGGACATATGCTAGGATCCTGTTTGTGGATTTCAGCTCTGTGATCAACATTATCAACCCAGAAATCCTGTACTTCAAACTCTCCTAGCTCACTGTACCACCTAGCATCTGTCAGTGGATCTCCAGCTTCCCGACAGGCAGGACACACAAATGACTCCATCTACACAAATGACTGCAACTCCAAGGTCCCAGCTATTAAACTCCTTAAGGTTGCAGATGACACCGTAGTCATCTGTCTCATCCAAGAGTCTGCATACAGGTGGTAGGTTGAGTTGCTAAAGGACATATTAGCTCTTAGATAAAGGACATATTAGGCTTAGGTCTGTGTTGCACATCAGTTTGAACTATAAGTCTTTCAAGCAATTATGCATATGTCTATAAGAGTCAGTGGCTTTGTTAAAATGTATTAATAAATGCTACAGTTTGTAGCTTGAACAAAATGTTTCATAATAAAACATGAAATTTTCTAAAATTTTGAGGACCGAAAGGCACCCAATCCCAGGGATGACCCATGTTTCAACTGCTTAGAAATTACCTTTGTGACTGTGCAAAGTACAAACCGGATTCCAAAAAAGTTGGGACACTAAACAAATTGTGAATAAAAACTGAATGCAATGATGTGGAG
>JAOVVF010000031.1:163054-183480 GCA_028565595.1 Duopalatinus emarginatus | reverse complement strand
AAGAAGAAGAAGAAGAAGAAGAAGAAGAAGAATAAGAAGAAGTTTTGCCAAAGCTATTAAAATTGGTCTTTATAAAATAATGAATAAAATATTCACTATAGCTGAATTTAGAAAACCGGAGTCAAAACAAAAAACGTAAACTAGGCACATGATTTGGGGGGGGGGGTTATTTGGTGTCAGCAGTGGTGGTATGTGGTAGTGGGGGCATGGACGTTGGCTATGAGTGGAAAGAAGCAGGCTAAATCACCATGTAAGCGTGTTGAGTCCCAACTATTAAGAATTTTCCCTTATTGGTGTTCTGTGTTGCATGGAACTGAAGGGAAAGAAAGAGAGTAGAAGGCAGCTGGAGAGAGATTACTAGTGAGAGTGAGTCAGCATGTGTCACATGTGTGCAACAGAGAAAAGACAAAGGAAAAAAAAGCAGATCCGAGTGCACAAGCCTGTCTCCTGCCTCCTTCATCCATCCCTAAACCCTATTTTACCCCTATTTTAAATTTGTGAGCAAGCAAATAAACAACTTTCCTGACATCATGTAAACCGTTCATTCATGAATAGAAATGAACAGAGTGAAATTGACAGAGTAAAAGAAAGATAAGGATGAACGCAATCTGTACATAATTTGATGTAAGGGACCTGTTGGTCTAAGTTTGCTGAATTTTGAGGTTGTAGTTAAAAAAATCATTCAAACAGTTAAAAAAATAGAGGAGATACAGACTGAAAATCAAATGAAGTAAAAAAAAATTGTAACTAGAAAGTGCAGCTCCTGTGTGTGTTATGTCCAGTCTATGGCAGTATCATAGCTCTATTTATGCCTAAGAGTAAGTACACAGTGATTTCATTTACAGAAGAAAACCTTGTCTGTGTCAGTGCAGGTCAGCACAGCTCCTACCTGTGTGTTTATGTGCATGCACATTCACACTTGTTTGTGTGTCTGAAAGATACAAACAGCTATAAAATCCGGTTTTGTACCGTCCAAAGACACAGTCATACTGCTGAAAATATTTCCCTACAATGTTAAAATGTGTTTGAAATAATGACAGTTGTTGTTTTTTATTTAGACATATTTAGACTATTAGATGTTAAAACATGATTAGATGTTAATGTCATGATATTTACACTGTATGACATTTGATTCTCTGGAACTTGAGAGGGATCCATGTGCAAGTTTAAGTAGTTTATTAAAACAGGGGAAGCCAAAGGACAACGTAGAGCACAGAAAAAGAGGTCAAAAGACAAAAAACAGTCAGACGAAACAAACCTAAATTATTCAAAAGGGCAAGAGAAATAGGCAGGCCTTAAGGCAGGCAAAAAAAGGAAAAAAAGAAATGAAAGAAACAACAAAGAGAGGCAGAGTGAGTGCAACAGAGAGGCTTGTATAGCAGAGCTGATTAGGGTGAGAATGAGGATCAGGTGGCAGTCATTATGGTTGTCCTGTTGACAGTGGCTGCGTCCGAAATGGCATACTTAAATACTACTTATTAGCTTGGAGCGAGTATATACTATTTAACTGCTAATCTAGAATACACTTCTAGTATACGAACATGTAGCATACACACCATCTCAGACACACTTGATCCGCCATCTTACCAACAACCTTTGACCCATGACGTCACACCACTTGAGTCCCACACAATAATTATTTATATTTTCAATTTAAATTAACTTTAAATTTCGTTTGTAATTAAAAATGTTACCTCAGCTCAGCCTACATATCATATACTCTCCACATCTTCTTTACAGATAAAACGGGCTCTCAGTTCGCTCACAGTGAATTATGGGATGTCAGGCTCGGATAGTGTGCTGGCGGAGCATACTAAAAAATCTCTACTGACCTAGTAGGACATCCCGGAACCTTTTACATACTACCTGATACATACTAGGTATTCGGACGCACTACATCAGGTCACATACTAGATTTGCATGCTAACTAGTATGGGAGTATGCCATTTCGGACACAGCCAGTGTTAGAACTCAGGAGAGCTAGACCTCTGATGGACAGAAGCGGGGTTGCAGGCAGAGTTAGGAACAGGAGTGGTGGAGTGGTCAGATGAGAGAGTGGTTTTTAGAACATTATGTTTTGAGATAAATATGATTTTTGCAGGAAAGACAGGCAGGGGTCACGGCAACCAGCTGCGTTCAGCAACATAGGTGCAAAAATATGGCGTCAAAATAGGATCAAACGTTTTGCGCACCAAAAAACAAAATCTGTGCATTCTCAATTACAAAATCTCATCTTAACAATGTATGTTTATAAGCATGAAACCACTTACATTCATAACCTTGAATGTTGTAACAGCCTATATAGAACAATAATTCACAATGGATAACCACATTTTCTCAAAGACTCATTTTTAACTTAGATTGGCAATATTATCCTAGCAAATATTCTGGGCTTATTACTTTGGACACATCATCAAAAAAAGTCTGTAGATTTTACAGTTCTGATAGTTCAGGACACAGTGAAACCATTTTGCTGGAGATGGTAAGAAATAATAGAATCATGGTGCACTTTAAAATCACTGAACAAATTCTGAATCTCGATGAAACAAAAAATCATCAAGAATGTCCTGCTGAACAGTTTGTGGTATAATCTCTATAATCTCTGCATTATAGCATGAAATTAATAAGATGCTGTCTGAAATTTGTTAATAGTAAATATTTGTTGGGTGATGGTGTGCACATAAAATATCATTTACTTCATCTAAAGACACTCCATGTAAAGATACACTAGGATCATCTTCAGCACCATTGTGAACAGATGGCAAAATATGTGTTTTATGATTTCTGTAGACGTGCCTGCTGAAAGATTCATATTTGGTAAAATATTTTTTTCAGTTGCCAAGGCTACAGCTTACAGAAAAATCTGATTCATGAATTATCCCAATATGCTGTACTAATTTCAACAAAGTGAAAAATCTGCATGAGCAGGTAGACAACTCTACCGCTGTGGCATTTCCTATTACGCCAGAAGATTGATGATCCTAGTAACAACAGTTGGCACTGGCTTATCACCAGCTTTAGTCACTTTAAGCACATACCTCTAAATAAATGTTAATGTATTTCTATTGTAAGAAGGGTAGACCTCGTTGAATATGAAGTAGGCACAGAATGATGCAAGAATGCCATCTTCCACACTCACAGTTCAGCAAATTTCTAATCCATCCATTTTTACTAAGGCAGCATTTCTCCTCTCACAACCTTGTTTCCAGCCACAGGAATCCATTAGTGGGGTATGGGGTGGCAGGTTCATCCTAAAGAAAGATTAAGGATTTTTAGTTTTGCCATCTACAGATTCTCATAGGTAATTCAGCCCCTGGTAATTTTCAGCCTTTTACTGTTTTATTTTTTTTTTGGCTGTTTTACATAGGAATAAAAGCTAAAGATCCATGGACTTTGTTGTACATTTCATATCAATTTTCAAATTCTGCGAAAAATTTACACTATTAAAAAACTAATCCCTGCTGTTTTTCTATTTAATAGTATTTTAGCTTCTTCGGTTACACAAATATCATAGTGGATTACAGAAGATTGTCTTGCAATCACAGAATTGCAGTATTGTGATACTGTTATAGTAGGCAACCTATCATGAGATATCTTTCCATAGATAGATAGATTCCCACCCCTACTACTAATGAGTTATTATTATTTTTATTGTTGTGAAATACTGCATATCGTGAAACGGATAGCCATCATACTGTGGCAACCCTAATACTGGTGTCAAAGCATCCCTTGTATGCATGAGATTAATATAAAATGAATACCTTTCTGAATACTACATAGTTGTCCAGCTTTTCTCTGAAGATTGTAGGTAGGAGTTCCTGGGCAGACTATTGTTAAGAGATTTCCCAACCAGAAGCCGTGGGTGGACAAAACCATCAGCGCTGCTTGTAAGCACTGCTGCCTACAATGCGGAGCTCATCAGCGGGAACATGGACGGGTACAAGGCCGTGTCCTACAGCGTGCACAAAGCGGTAAAAGAGGCGAATCGGCGCTATGGAGGTAAAACTAGAGTCACAGTTTCATCAAGGTGGCTCTAGGGACCTGTGGCAAGGACTATGGATAATAACAGACTAAAGGAGCCCACCCTGCAGATTGGAAAGTGCGGACTCATCTCTGGCGAACAAGCTAAACACATTCTATGCTCGTTTCGAAGCTGTGGTTAGCAGTGCTAAATGCGCTAACTGTGTTAATCACACTAACAGTGGTAATGGTGCTGCTGACAGAATGGAGTGTTTCAGAGATCCGAGTCCCTTCACCATCACAGACATGTACGATGAGTGTTCAAAAGGGTAATTATCAGGAAGGCAGCAGGACCCAGTGGAATCTGCGGATGAGTCCTAAAAGCCTGGTCAGACCAGCTAGCTTCGGCATTCACATACATCTTTAAACTCTCTCTGACCCAATAGCCCTAACATCAGTGGTAATGAAGTGCTTTGACAAGCTGGTCAGAGACTTCATCACTTCTGCACTGCCTGAATCTATGGACTCACTCCAGTTTGCATACTGACCCAACCATTCTACAGATGATGTCATCACCTATCTGCTCCACACTACACTTTCACACCTGGACACTGGGAGGGGTAAATATGTTAAAATGCTGTTTGTCGACTACAGCCCAGCATTTAACACTATTATTCCCTCCAAATTCACCACAAAGCTGAAAGATCTGGAACTCATCAACGGAATGGCAGTGGAAAGAGTAGACAGTTTCAAGTACCTTGGAGTTCACATCTCACAGGACCTATCATGGACCTGCCACATTAATGCAGTCACAAAGGGCCCGTCAGCATCTCTACCACTTAAGACGTCTAAGGGACTTCAGACTGCCCTCCAAGGTGCTGCAGAACTTCTACTCCTGCACCACTGAATGCATCCTCATGGGGAATGTCACAGGCTGGTTCAGAAACAGCACCAAGCAGGACAGACAGGCCCTCCAGAGAGTAGTATGATCAGCTGAACGTATCACTCGGACCGAGCTTCCTGAGCTGCAGACTATCTACAGCAAGTGGCGCTGGATCAGAGCCAGGAAGATCGTGAAGGACCTCAGTCACCCCAACAATGAACACTTCTATCTGCTATGCTCTGGGAAACGCTTTTGCACCCTGAAGGCGAACACAGAGAGAATGAGAACAGAGACTAGACTCCAACCAACGAAGACTCCCGCACCACCACACTCTCTCAGACACAACCAAAAACTGCATTTTTGGTGTTGTATTCTCTGCTACAGGACAGGTGACAGTTACTACAATTCTAATTAGTATACAAAGTTTAACATATTATATACCAGGGGTCTGGGGAGGAGCAGGGCCTTTTGTTTTGTGGGTATCTGAATATCAAAGGCCCTGATATCTCTGAAAAAACTGGAAGCATTTCACACCAAAACCCTCTGCTATCAGAATTTACGAGTGGTATGCAGTTGATCTCAAGACCTGATAATACAGTGGAATTTACAAGTGGTGTGCCTTTGGTCTTGAAATCTAAAAACCATAAATGTAAGGAAAAACAGTGAATAGTACAGAATAAAGAAAACAGAATGCAAAGTGGAAGAGAAAATTAAAAAAAAGATTCCCTTAAATCCCCCCTTTGGATGCACATAATATGCGTCCATTTTAATTAAATGTATTATTTACATTAGTTGTAGGACTTTATTTATTCTAATCATATCTGTTCTGGCTAGACATGAGAGCTTTAATTTCAGGCATATCAAATATAATGGGTGGCATTAAGTTCTAATATCATGTCTACCACATTCACTTGCTTAATTGGGCTGGAGATACACATACAGCAACAATGTATCATAAGGTAAATTGACAATATAATAACAACAATTGGCACAATAAGAGCCAACAAGAACCAAACCAAGTACTCAGAAGGTCAGTATCAACCAAATCTAGGTGGTTAATAGATAGCCAGTTTAACCATGGGCCATTCTCATGAATACAATCTTGTATTGTTCGTGCTATGAAAGATGGTTGTCTTCTATGACAATAATGGTTCTCAACACAACCAAGAAAACCTAAATGGAGTGATTATATCTGTGACATTGTGTAGTGGAAGGTATGTTTGGTTGCAGTCTGTAGTAAAAGGTGTGCAACATTGATTGGCTACAGGCTGAGTAATGTTGTGACAGGTAGTAATGTTGAAATGAGGAACATTGGTGTGTAACAGGGCACATGTATCACATTCAGAAATTGCATGTCCAGTCCATGCTATGCCAGCCAATACACTGACTGGATGGAGAATGCACACATTCTGTGCTGGGAACAGAGTTTGTCTGCTGAGATTAAGTCTGGAATGTGTTTGAATGTGTCAGAAGCTGGCGCACTCATATATGGGGCATATCACAAGTAGGATGAGTGGTTTAAGCAGTGCTTCAAACACTCCCTGGATCATCTTGACTGTCTGTCAAGGTGGCTGCTCCGTATACAGAATGGTGCTTTTGTTAATTTACTTGTGTTTGTCCTATTCTTTTCAGGCACATGGGTACAAGAACAACTAGTGTCCATGTATACCACCGTCAGATGCTGTTGCTCTATCAGAAGCAACCAAATATCATCACAATAAGCGATGAGCTGAGAGAGACGCTATGCGGCTTCGGTCTGCTACGGCAACCAGACCCCCAGACTGCAGCTTTGCCTGAAGCCGGCAGCCGAAAGGGGGCACCGGAAGCAGTGTGAGAGACGACAGAAGCGCGGCAAGCGGGCTGGAGTTCGTGCTAGGCTAACAACAAAGCCAATTCAACCAGCTCTCCCGTCCATCCTGCTCTCCAATGTATGCTCCCTGGAGAATAAACTGGACTGCATCCGACTTCAGCGAACTGCACGATGAGAATCTAGAGACTGCTGCGGTTTTTATTTTACCGAGATGTGGAGTTCCCAACGCCACCATTCAACTACACAGACTAGCCTCGTTTCGAGCCAAAAGAAACCCTGGCCTGTGCGGTAAGACTCGTGGTGGAGGACTGTGTGTTTACATCAACACAGAATGGTGCAAGAACTCTGTATTAGTCTCTAGTTTCTGCTCATCTCTAGTGGAGTTTATGGTCGTCAGATGCAGACCTTTTTATTTACAGAGGGAATTCACCACCGTACTAATCATCAGTGTTTACATCCCACCTGTCGCTAACACTAAAGATGCACTCTGTGAGCTGTACAGCGCTATTAGCGGACTACAAAACAAGCACCCGGATGGACTGATTATTGTTGCTGAAGATTTCAACAATGTGAATCTCAAGTCAGTTCTCCCTAAATTCCACCAACATGTGAATTTTGCTACAAGAGGAGCGAACACTCTGGACCTTTTTTACACGAACATTCCCAGGGAATGTTCCCAGATACTTAGATCACATCTTTGTTATGCTAATTCCAGCATACAGCCCACTTGTCAGATAATGAAAACTAGTTCTAAAGCAGATGAGAACCTGGCCATCAGAAGCCATCTCTACTCTTTAGGACTGTTTTGAACACACTGACTGGCAAATGTTTAAGGAGGCTGCAACCTACAACAAAACCACAGACTTGAGGGAGTACACCTCATCTGTGACCTGCTACATTGGCAAGTGTATAGATGATGTGACTGTCTTCAAGACCATCAACACACGTCCCGTAGATGACTGCAGAGGCGCGTGCTCTGCTGAAGGCTCGAGACTCCACACCGTTAAAGCAGGAGACCAGGCAGCCCTAAGAAAAGCAAGGGCCAAACTGTCCCGGGCCATCAGAGAGGCGAAGCGCGTGACACATGGCGCATGTGGCAGGGCATCCAGAACATCACGAACTACAGGACGACACCACCAGCCTGTGACAGTGATGTCCCCCTTTCAGATGCGCTGAACGACCTCCACACTCGGTTCGAGACACAGAACGGTGTGACAGCTAGGAAGACCACTTCTCCTCCTGACGACCAGGTGTTGTACCTTACAGCAGCTGAGGTGAGGAAAACTCTACGTAGAGTGAACCCACAGAAAGCTGCTGGACCAGACAACATTCCTGGTAGAGTGCTCAGGGAATGTGCAGACCAGCCGACAGATGTCTTCACTGACACCTTCAACATCTTCCTGAGCAGCGCCACCGTCCCGACACGTCTCAAAGCAACCACCATCATACCCATGCCAAAGAAGTCTTCAGTGTCCTGCCTCAATGACTACCGTCCCGTTGCACTCACGCCCATCATCATGAAGTGCTTCAAGAGGCTTGTCATGAGACACAAAGTCCCCGCTGCCTCCTTCACTAGATCCCCTGCAGTTTGCGTACCATCCCAATCGCTCAACGGACGACGCCATATTCATCACCATTCACCTTGCACTCACTCACTTGGACAATAAGGACACTTATGTTCGAATGCTGTTCATAGACTTCAGTTTAGCATTCAACACAATCATTCCCCAGCACCTGATCAGGAAGCTGAATGTACCCACCTGTCTCCCCAGGTGGCTGTATCAGTTTAAGTAACTGATCCATAGCTGTATGTTCTTTATTTTTGGCAGTAAATCTCTTTTTTTTTACATTTGTATTCCCAATGACCTGCTTTACCACAGTAACGGCTAACATTCTTAAGAATATGGTGGCCTTGGTGTCTATTTGTTTCTTGTTTAATAGCATGGAAAACAGCAGATATGTGCAGCTTTATGCTAGAGCCTCTTTCGTATGCATTAAGGCTCTGAAACACTTCAGTTAATGTGCTACTGCGCCACTTTGCCACATTTCTGCAGACAAACCATCTGCCCACTGTGCAACAGAAATTCCGCTATCCATTACATCTTCAGTACTTGAAAACTCTGCATTACCACCATACAATAGGAATACATCAGCAAATCTCTGGGTATATTGGCTCAACCATGCTCTGATGACATTCAACAACCTTTTTCCAACATCAGAACCCATACTGCCATGTAAAACAGCAAGCAAGCCTGTATTACATTCATGCCCCGTTTACCAGATTGAAGCTTATCTTGCTGATCATGATACTTTTCCATTTCCTCTATTTCAGCAGACATGAGAACCTGTGAGCATAAGGCAATAATATCCAATGGATGGAGACAATAGAGCTTGATTTTTCTTGCCATTAAATTCAGAAAGGGACCTAATCACATTTCTCTGGGATGTTTAAACTGTTACTAGGTACTGTTTGTTTAGGTTTTATTTTTTAAAGAGAAGAAACATAAATAAATAAATACATCCCAGAATAGTTACATCCAAAAAATAATATGTTTTAAAATGCAAAAAATTAAACACATACATATTGCACATACTCATTGCCCTCCACATCTTTGAAGATGAGAGCTTTGGCCACATTAACATAGTCACAGTCTGTTTTCCAACCTTTTCTGCAAGTCCGTAGAGAATTTTGGTATTTTAAAGACACTGTGGAACTGTTCGGTTGAAGTACTAGGCACATGAGTGCAAAATATACATAAAAATAAAAAAATAAATCTTAATGAACTTAATGAATTGTCAGCAACAATAATCAATCAAAAAAACTGCAAGATAAAACGTAACATTAACACTGGCTTTTCATAAGGAATGCGTGATGTCTTGGCTGTCAAGTGTAAGATTTTCTTTTTGCACATTATCTACCTCCTTCATCTGGCAGATTAGACTTATGAATTTTGCTTGCTTTCTGCAAGATCCTGGAAATAACTCTGACACCATGTGGTCTGTTAAACCACAGTGAACGGTTTCTCCATCAACCTCATATTCTGAAACTACTGTTAACAGGTAGTATTTACATACATAGAGTTCAGTCACACGAATATAACGGCAGCATCATCTAAAGTGGAACGGAAAATATAAAGCATGCAAAAGAGCTACGTTACTTTTCACAATAAAAAGTCTTTAGATCTGTTTACTTGTCTATGCTCCTTGTTGCAGCTCTGATCATGAAAAACTAAAGTTTTTTTGTAGCAGAGTTAATGTTAATGCTAGTGTGTGCAATGTGGAGCAGACACAGCAACCATTTAATTTTTATTAGCAGCTGGTAGGCAGCTGGACTTACTCTAATCAAGCTCAACACGTGTCTGTGTTAGAAAAACTGAGTTGACAGAGTCAATGAGTCGATTCCAAACATTTCGACTCAGAGTCACAGGCAAAGAGTTGGCCATGACTGTGCTGTAGTTGAAGAATCGACTCTTATGAAATTAACTCCCAATCACTTTTAAGAGGCCAGAACTAGATTATCAAGTACCAAGACCTGGTCATGTCGGACATATGTACATTTAAATTTAAGACTAGAGACGCGAATGAGAAATATAATTCTTGTAGCATTCGATTCTCTTTTGCACCATTTTCTCTCTCTCTCCTCTCTTTACCCCGTGTGCCCAGCATCCACAGTGTGTTGTTAAGCCATACAACAGAGACTTATGCCTATAAACTGTAATATTTTATTAAGGCATTTAGCTACACAACTGGAACAACTGGTCTAACATAGTGCAGGTCAACATTTTAGGGGCCAAATGAGTGAACATTACCTCACCTCTCTAAGACAGCTAACATTAGATAACTAGCTAGCCAACTAATTCGACATACATTTGACAAGAAGGAGAACACAAAGTTTTGTTTCAGATATTCAGAAAAACTCTGTTTTTCTCCTCTTGTGTTATTTTTATGCCCCCATTCTGCTAACTTTTTTAGAAGTTCCTCAGTGGTCATTTGTAGTAAACACGTCCTTGTGAAGTGTGAAATGTGCTGTGAGAGAAATATCCAGTGAAATTGCTCCTGAGGTAAAATAGCTATTGAATGCTGATTGGTTGACTGACGACATTGACTGCCACAGAAAAAAAACAAAACAAAAGAATACTGGACAGCTTCTTACCAGCTATGTGCTCTATATGTACCTCTAGCAGTGTGAGAGAATTAACTGCCCAGTATAGTATTCTTAAGTATATTCATGTACAAGCTTTGTACCTACACACACACAAAATGGTACCATGCAAGGGCAAACATGTACCTTTAAGCCTCATTAATGCTCAACGTTAAATACGGATATAGACGGTGCATTCTGTCCATACTCTGCATTCATTTCGTACATGATTTGCACATTTTCTGAAAGCTTACGGATGTGGACAGAACGGAGCAGTATCACTGGACACCGTGGGGGCAGTGCAACATGAACATAGAAGAAATGGCAAAACCTTTTGAAAAGAGGTTGTGTGAGTTGGTTCGAATTACTACCAATGTCTAGAATACTGTCTTTTTCGTCATTTCTAAGGTAAATACAGAACTACAAGCTCCTCTGCCATCACCATGTTTGATTTTTACTCTGAACTGCCCTCTACTGGATGTGTTGCTCAACAACCATGGGCAATGATGGTTATGTCGCTTGAAACGCACGCATGCATTTCCATACGCAGAGGGAGTATATGAGGCTTTAAAAGTACAGTTGCTGATCGGGTACAGTTTTGTACTTCAAAGTACAGAATTTGTACCCTCATGTACCTTTATTTCTGAGAATGTACTGATTCTTGAAACTTTGGCAAAAACTTGTCCCTAATTCTGTTGGAAATGAATAACATTTTCATGGATAAAAAGTATCAAAGTTATAATCAGGGGTCCTTTGCAAATATTTAAGGTTCTTTTATAGGTTTATTTTTAATTTTTATGAATTTAATGATTATGTGCTGGCCTATTGCCCACAAAATCAGCTGTCCTCGGATAGGAAATAATTTTAACTTTATTTAAAAAAATAATTGAATATATTTACTATTATTTTGTGTCCCACATATTCGTCACCACTGTAAGATATTTATAAAAAGCAATAAAATCAGGCAAGTACAAGGTCAACTTCATTCCTGAGGACCCCATTTTCAAATCTTTAGCTCTACTGCATGTGTCAAGATCACTTAAGCGCCCGTAAGTTTGTTGTTTTCTCTTAAGCTTGTTCATATTTTTGAACACTGCTACTGTCACAACCATAACATGTCAACACTGTCTCTTTTGTAGTAAAAATGTATACTTTTTAAGAAGATGTATGAAGTAGCTAGCAACAGGGGAGAAACAAGATGTGAACTCATGTTAAAAAAAAAAAAAAAAAGTTGTTTTTTTTTCACCACTGTCAGACGTCCTAACCAGAGGATTGTTTATGTTTGTTGATCACAATAAATACCAATATAACTTGCAATGTTTCATTAACCTCTTTTATATTTTTATTTATGTAATTCTATATCGTTCAACCCTTGTGGATAAGGTATGCCTTCCCTCTTTCTCAATTCACTATTATGCCATGTTCATTTGGCTTTCATCATTTGGGATGCACATAGTATACAATATTCTGTAGGCTATGCATCTCCAATGACTAAAGCCAAATGAAAATGACATGACAACATTTAACCAAATCCAACATTCATTGTAATTCCCCCAATTTCATAGTTATTACATCAAACTTTGACTTCGTGTACTTTGGAAAGTTATGGCTAGGCACCAGCTATCAGTGCCTAGAAGGAGAAGGAACAGGGAATATCAAAAGAAGCAGAGAGAGAAAATACACAGTAAGGCAGAGTTAAAGGAGTGATACCTCAGAATGGAAAGGCAAAGATGGATGAACAGTGTAAAGGAAGGAAACATCAAAAATATCAATGACTTGAATGAAAGGGAAAAGAGAAGTCAAAGAAAGGCTTGGAAATGTAGACAGTAAGAGAAAGGGCTCAGATCACCCAGAAACTCCCCCAAACAGTCCAGTGGATCAGGCCATACATGAGCCAGCTCGGAGTAGGCAGGCTATAACAGGAGAAAAGGAAAGAAAGAAAACAAGAAAAAAAATACTAATTAATGCTGTGAGAAATAAACTTTAAGAGAAAAGCGTTGGGTACGAAAACAAGCTAGGAATAATAAAAAAAAAAGAATCACCAAGGAAAAAACAGAGCAGCTGCTGCAGAGAAGCAAACTCAAAAACCCTTCCATCAAGAAAACTCTGCTGTTCCACAACAGACTCATTCATGAATTGAAACAAAACAAATCTGCCTACAACAACAAGAACTTGACACAGACAAGGTTCTAAAAAAATATTGGCTAATTCACCTGACAAGGCAATTTGGCGTAACATATAATACACTGCAGAACAGGAGACTCACTGACAAAAAAAAAACCATACATTCGAAAAATTACTCAGAAGGTTCAGGATTTCTATCATAATGCAGCACAAATGACAACTGACTCACATGCAAGAAAATATAGCATTAGAGAATAAGTCTGATTGATACAGTACACAAGGAGTTCACCAAGAAGAAACTAATAGTGAAGCTCAGATATTTATCCTTCTGCACTCCTGCACCTCGTGTCTCCACAAACGTACAATTCCCACACCACAGAAAGACCAAACCAAAGTTGAATGGCAGAAATGGAAATGAGTTAAGGATCAAACAGCAGATAAGTTCCATTTCACAAGACTTGTGATGCACAGTGGGATGCTGGGAGAGCTTCTCCAACGATATGAAAACAAACTGAAGACAGAAACAACATCACACATGAGCTCAGTTCAGAACCCGATCAGGGAGTACAGAAGCATGTTTGAGAAGTGCAATGATGAGATGCATCTGTCATTTGGATTTACATGGGACCAGTCCTGACAGATATTTATTTAAAGTTTCCAAAAGTTGATACTATTTACTTTTGGTCAGATTGCCCCCGCAAGCAAAACAAGAACAAGAAGAACTTTTCTGCAGTGTCCAATTCTAGGTTTTAAGAGAACAACCTGGAAATTCTTCCCCACATCACATGGGAAGGGAGCCCCAGATGGTGAAAAGAACTGCAGACAGCCTTATACTGCAGGGGAATGATATTGTGCATGGGAATATCTTCCATGAGATGGTTAACAGAAGTCTCTGCAGCAATAAGCTTTATACCATTAATGAAACTGACATGCAGCCATATGATGCATTCCTTTCTCAACCACTAAAACCTGTACCTGCAACAAGGAAACTCCATCAGGTCACACCAACACACTGAAATGAGATCCATTGCAGATTACTGTCCTGTTTATGCAGTGAGCCACAGATGTGCAAGTGTTTCAGACCAACAATATTCAAGTTGACTGCCAACACACCCAGGGTACAGGTTGAAGATGATGCAAAAGGGGAAAGGTCCATTGGCAATGACAATGGAGGAAATGTAATGGGAGGAGAGTGGGCAGGAGGAAATGGAACAGGAGGTGTGGTATCATTATTTTTATATTGCTGTAATTAAAAAACTTCAAAAGTACAACTAACTCTGGCCCTCAATTTGTTCATTTCACTAGAGTGTACTCAAAAACAGGTCCTAAATGTCATTTTGATGACTTGGATAAAGCAAGGTATTCTGGGAAATGAAGTGCTGTCCTATCATTTTCCACAATAGTTTTATAAAGTATGTTTTTTAATGTTCATTTCTGGTACATATACATACATATAAATATATACCCTGGATGTTGGAAGCAACTTCTTTGTTTACCTGGCATTTAGTTGCAGATAATTTTGTTGACACCAGTGCACAAAGCTGTTCAGCACACTCCTCCCTCTATCCCTAGTATTTCTTTATTGCCTAATGCTAATTGCTTAAATGAAGCTGAAATGTTTAAAACATGTTTCATCATTAAAACATGTAGTGCATTGCATCTCTTGCACTGAAGGTTTTCTGGTGACTGACTGTAACTGGTGAGTGACTGACTGTAATTAACACACAGTGCTTAGACATAGGCACATTTAGCCTAGGACATCAAAGCCCATTTCATGGGCTTATCTAAACAAAAAATTATAAAAGGCTGTCACTAACATAGCTTGTAAACTAACTATAATATTAATTTACTCCAGGGACAAGGGAAGTTGTTTTTAGTTGGGGTGCTGAAATTGTATATGCATGCATATACAAGACTCTTTTATTTAAATTCTTTTTATAATTTTACAACTAAATGTACACCCTCCTCATTATTCACTCCCTCCTTTAAGATTAAATTTATGCAAATGAGTGATTGTGTACTTACCTTAGTCACTTGCTGAAATGCAAAAGCACACAAAGCAGGAGATGATGGCTCTGAAGTCCCATCTTCTGAATACACTTGTGATTATTATCATTTGTATTATGCTTAACTGTATAAATAATTTTAAGATGCTGTTGGGACTTGGAAATGGCCTATATTTCTGTATACAGTTTCTGTATACCTATTTGCACATGGCCCCAAAGCATCCAACAGTTTGCTTGGTCTAATGAAAAGGCTTTTTTTTTTTGTTCTCAAACTATTTGGTCCAGTTTAATTCTGAAACTAAGTTGCAATGTAAAATAGGTTTATGCCTAATTTTCAGAGACAAGATTATAAGCACACTACTAATAATGAAATCAAAATTACCCGGAGTGTGATTCTAGCCTACAATTTGCCACACCTGCTCAAGCTAGTTAACTTCCAAAGAAGTGGTCATATTAGATGCAAATTACATGCCTTAGTGTTTGCTAAGCAAGCTAGATGCAGTTTAAACTAAACTCTTCAAGGAAGCAGGGCTGCTTTGAGCCCCAATAAATTGTAGCAAAATGCATATTTCAGCAGAAAATGTAGTGCACTGAGTGGTCTGTAGTTTTACGCAAGCACTGACAGCTGAGAAGATTCTTGGTGTCCTTTATTGGTACTGCTGTTTTTTCAATACAGCTTATTTTACATATTCATCGTTGCTGATTGGGTAACACCTTTGACGCGCATCAAATGTAAGAAAACCAAAGCCTGCTGCACAACATTTTGACACTCAACTTAAAAGCCAAGACAAAACAGTGCATAGTGTTTTAAGACTGAGCCCCACATCTCCAGGAAGATGGCTGGTGACAACTGCTGTGTAATGTAGTATAATTAAGGCTGTCATGAGCTAGATCTGGGTCATACACAATTTCATTGGTTTCCAGGCTGAACAGCATGTTTTGTTGAAATGATGCAAATGGTGTTCAATAGGCTTTGGGCTATGTTTTTTCTCATTTGATGAGTATAAGTGAAGTTAACCAATCAGCAGTGAAAAAGGTTGCACCCACAATTAATTCAATAAACTCAAACTACAAAGGAAGTTTATGCAACTTCTTGTATAGGACAACAGAAGACATTTTATTTTATTGTCAGTTTTTTGTTTGTTTTTTTTAAATAGAATAAGCATATAAGGCTTTAAAAATTCTTCAAAATGAACATCAAGAATTCCATAGTTACAATAAAACAACAGGGTATTTGGCTCACCACTGTTTCTGTTTAGATACATTTTTTGCTATGTCTTGTAGGGGCTAAAGGAAGCCCAGGCGTATTAACACAGAATACAGAGTGTGTCTATAACCTGGGCTGTGAAAGAGTGTTATATGGCAGTAGTAACCATAGCCTAGAGAATGTTGTTGGACTTAAGGGAACAGCCTTGTCCCGGTTGACCTGCCCTTGACCTGTCAGGTCTTATTTGAGCAACCGTTATCAGATGGTAGATGTAAATGGTGACTTTTCTATGTACACTAAGGAAAAGTTTGGTGTTCTAGAAGGTTCTGTTTTAGGCCCGTTGTTATTTTCTCTATATATGCTACCTTTGGGTTATATTATTCATGGTATCAGCTTTCACTGTCATATTGATGATACACAGTTGTATGTGTCAGCACATCCAGATGAGAGACACCAGTTTAGTAAAGTTGAGGAATGTGTGAGGGATATTATGCAGTGGATGTTGAACAATTTTATTTTACTAAATTCTGATAAAACAGAAGTACTAGTACTAGAACCACAGGCAGCTAGAAGTAAATTTTCTGATCACATAGTGATTCTGGATGGTCTTTCAGTTACATTATGTACAGCTGTTAAAGACCTTGGTGTGATTATTGATCCAGTCCCTCTTTTGAAGCTCACATAGATAATATCAAAGGGTAGCCTTCTATCATCTTAGAAACATTGCTAAGATAAGAAATATGATGTCACTACATGATGCAGAAAAACTTGTTCATGCTTTTGTTACCTCTCTGTTGGATTGGCACCGCCAACTTCATTCAAAAGGTGCAAGCTATTTGCTGATACCTCGAATTATGAGGGCTACAATAGGGAGCAGATCCTTCTCTTAAAGAGCCCCACATCTATGGAACAGCCTTGCAATTAGTGTTTGGGACTCAATCCCAGTCTTTAAGTCTAGGCTGAAAACTTTGTTTAGTCAAAAATTGTTTAGTAAAGCATATTCTACATAGTTTTTCATTGTTTAAGGCAAAGAGCTGGAGGGTTCATGGTCATAAAGTTTTGGTAAACTGAGATGTTTGTATGCTGTCGTATTCACTCAGGTTTGATGACAATGGAGTGGCTGGGCCACTTCATGTCTGTGTCACCTTCTGGTTCTTACTTGTAGTTAAACTGTCTTAGCTAGTCTGCTGGAGTTTCTGCTTGCTCTTCTCTTCTGCTCTTTCACTTCTCTACCCTCTCTCTTCACCTCCCATTTGGATGAGTTACACCTTATATGGCTGAGGCACCAGGAGATACCAGTGAACCTGATTTCTGATTTGTCCTACTCCCCAAACCTACCTGATCCACTCTGACTCCCTATACATTCTTGGAGTTTCATCTAACCCAAAATGGACATGGATAGTCTATTGAACTCCATAATGGACAGATGTAGTAACCATGAATCAGATTACAAACTTATAAGTATAACTAAACTTTCATTTATAATTGCACTGTCACCCAAATGCGGCTGGGTTCCCTTATGAGTTTGGCTCCTCTTAAGGTTTCTTCCTCTTGTTATATCAGAGTTTTTCCTTTTTTGAAAAAGAGCTACTAACCACTGAAGGTAATTCAGATTGTAGGTGATTTTCTGTATGAATATTATTATTAAATATGAAATACGGGGCTGTTCTGAAAGAGGAAGCAAAATGGACCCCTAAGGGTCATGTGATCATTTTTTTGCATTCACATTTGTTAGTATCTGATTTGAGATAGCACTGACCAATTAAATGGGTGTCTCATTTTGATTAGGCTGATTGAGATGATTGGGCAAAAGATGAAGACCTGTTTAATAGAGCAGCCTACATGAATAATAACATTTTGAAGGCTAGGAAGCTCCTGTAAAATGTCTTTTACTTTAGTAAACGTTAGAATACCCAATAATCAGGTAGCTGGTTTAGCTAACCTCGGCTGACCGCAATTATGGTGTAGGGGATGGGAGCTTTTGGCCATAAAATAAGACATAGAAAAATGGTGGCACTGGCTGATGGGGGCCCAGTGGTCCCTGTACTTCTCCCAACTCAATTTTACTATTTTCTATTGTCTGAGGAATGCCAAAAAAAAGGCTGACACCTTATCTCATGCCCATGTCTCTCATCCTTATTTTGCCATCCTGGGTGTTTGTTAATGCTATTAACTGGAAATTTGATCGTGCTTTGAAGGCTCACCTGCAGTCTACTAACATCCCTCCAGTGCCATCCTGGCTGTAAGTTTGTTCCACCCTCCAACTTTTAGCACGCAAAACCCCTCCAGCCGAGAACTTAATTTTCAGTATCGGTAAGCAGTATCGGTAATATGTTTATTATTCTTTTAAAAAATCCTTATCATCTCCAGCAGTTTCAATTGTTCTTTATTATTACTATTAGCATTGTATTAGAATGTTACTCTGTAGTAGACTGACACTTACATTACAATACACAATCATGAAAATTTATGAAAAGACAGAATAACGTTATTGGATGTTCTGTATATTACAAACTCAATCCTGCTCCTGATGTACCCCATTTTTCAGATTTTAATGTTTTCCTGCTTCAACCCATTTATACTTTAAATCAGAAAGGGTAGTTACAGCATTTGTGTTTAAATCAAGAAAAAGGTCTGCAAGACCATACTAGACAATCACTGAGATTTCGCCACAAAAATATTTTTATTACTGCATTAATACATTTCTAACAGAAATGTTACTACTGCCAGAATCTTTAGTAGAACTTTGAACATAACATCAGTGTCTTATCTACACTGGCTTATCTACACTACCCGATCAAATTTCGCACCGACTATAAAAAATACTATTACTGACTTAATACTGACTTACTACTGAAGTAGTGAAAGGTCTTGCACCATAGTACCTTAGCAAACTTTTAGTCTCTTATACTTCATTCAAAAGGTGCAGGCTATTTGCTGAATTATTAGGGCTACAATAGTGGGCAGATACTTCTCTTAAAGAGCCCCACATCTGTGGAACAGCCTTGCAATTAGTGTTTGGGACACAATCCCAGTCTTTAAGTCTAGGCTGAAAAATATTTTTTGTTAAGTCAAAAAAAAATTGTTTAGTCAAGCATATTCTACATAGTTTTTCATAGTTTAAGGCGCAGAGCTGGAGGGTTCATAAAAAGTCTAATAAACAAACATAGTATTACAGGTTATGAAAACAATCATATATAATTACTATTATTACAGTCTTGTTTAATTATTCTAAATTTGTTATTATAGTTATGTTTTTTATTATTATGTTTAATTCAAACATAAAGATATGTTAATATAGACTCTGTAAAAAACTGACAAATGTTAAAATATTAACCACATAAATGAAAACATGTTTATAAATTTTAAAATAAATGAAACAAATAATTAAATGATAGGTCATGTTATGTTAATATGATTGTGCTTTAGTTCGAAGTTGGTCAAGTAAACTTCTGTTATACATTGAACTCAACAAAAAATAACTGCATGTCAAATATGCAGCAGGTTCTATCACTGTGTTATGAAGCAATTGCTCTGCCATTAGACTAGCTGTGCTTTGGACTTTAACCAGAGTTTAAACTTCTGAGTCACATGGGTTCTTAAACTTCATTGCTGTGTCCATAAAGGTTTAAAGCACACCTGTTTTTGAGCCAAATCAGGGCCAACAATGTTGTTAATTTAAAGTCTTATTTGAAAAAGTTTAAGCTTTGATCATGAACTGAATCATATAGTGGGCCAGGCCATGCCACAATTCGAGAGCCAGGGTAATGTGTCTGGCATGCTGAGAGAGACTACAACTCCAATCCATCCTGCACAATTTCACCAAGCCAAAATATTCATAAAATTAGACTTGTGCAGCACTTACAACTTGGTCTAAATCCAAGCAATGATTAGCAGAAGACAACCTTTAGCACAACCTGTGGCCATTATGAATGCCTAGCGCATAGTGTCCCAGTTACTAGAACATCCAGCAGCCTACAAACATGGCCGCCAATTCCACTTCCCAGGAACACACCTGCTCACTGTAACCTAAATACTAATCATGCATACCTGTTCACTTTCACAGCAATTACAAATATGAACCCCTGTAGTATTGTTCAGTATTCAGGTACCTGACATACCAAGCCTTTTACAGTGCACCACATTATCTTGTTTAAGACCGCAGTTAGTTCTTAGTTTTGCCTTAGTTTAGCCTAGTTTATGCATGTTCACAGATCACTTGACCTTTGCCTGGTTTTTAACTATGTCTTGTTTTTTAACGTTGTCTTACAATTAGATTTCTCCTCTTGTTTGAA
>JAOVVF010000031.1:135561-162954 GCA_028565595.1 Duopalatinus emarginatus | reverse complement strand
CTTGACCTTTGCCTGGTTTTTAACTATGTCTTGTTTTTTAACGTTGTCTTACAATTAGATTTCTCCTCTTGTTTGAAGTGTCAGTAGTGTTGTAGTCAAGACCTCTAATCCAAGTCCGAGTCAAGACCAAGACTACTACACATCAAGCCAGAGTCAAGATAAAGATTGTAGTCAAGTATACATCATGACACATGAAAACATGCAAATAGACTGTGAACTACTACTGAAAGAAGGAATAAGCATTTTTTTGTTCAGGACTTTTGCATAGGTCTGAAATCATGGCTCCATGATGCCCTATTGCACATAACCCTGCCCCTAACACTATAACATTAATAATATTAATAAAACAGAGGAACCTTATTGTCAGTGCCCCCCTGCTCAATCACGAGTTACTATATCTAGTTTTAATGCAGTCTAGATTTTGCTAGCAATCTATGCTTTTGTCCTGCTAATGGATTTTCATGTTAGCTATAAATAACAATAAACAATAGGGGGAAAATCACATAAATCAAGCTTCACCTTATTAAAATTGATTAATAACTGTCAACCATGTTGCTTAGCAGTGCAATTGTATGACAGAAGTAATAGAATTTGAGTTGCTTATGTGACTGAGATTACATATTTTGACTTGAGTGGCTATTGGAGTAAGCACATGTCTGTGGAGACACCTATCTCAAAGGACATTTAAATTCTCTAGCAATGTCTCTCTTTATCACATGAATAGAGAATAAACTGGACTGCATTAATGGAGAATAAACTGGATGCTGCCATTAAGCTAGACGGACTAGCCTCGTTTTGTACCAACAGAAAGTCAGACCTGTGTGGTAAGAACAATGGAATGATGCAATAATGTACTAGTCTCTAGTTACAGCCACAGGAATTCAGTACAGTACTGATGATCAGAGTTTACATTCCACTCGGTACTAATGCTAAAGACATGCTCTGTGAATTGTCCGGAGCTATTAGTGGACTGCAACCCCTTGCCCATGCCTCAAATAGACTGTTTATAGTTGCTGGAGATTTCCATTATGTGAATCTCAAGTCAGTTCTCTCTAAATTCCACCAACACGTGAACTTTGCCACGAGAGGGGCAAACATGATGGATCTCGTCTGGTCAAGACTCAAGACTTTGCTTTTAAAATAGATGACAAGGCGACCTTTAGAGCAGCAAGAGCCAAACTGTCCCAGGCCATCAGAGAGGCAAAGCACGCACATGGACAGAGCCACGGCGAATGAGGCGAATGAGGCAGGGCATACAGGCCATCACCAACTACAGGATAACACCACCTGTCTGTGACAGTGCTACCTCCCTTCCAGATGCACTGAACAACTCCTATGCTTGGTTCAAGACACATAATGACATGCCTTCTACAAATGATCAAGTGTTATGGCAGCTGAGGAAAACTCCATGCAACCCATAGAAAGCTGCTGGACCAGAGCTGGACCTGGTAGAGTTGGTACATCTTAAAAATGGTATATCTTAAACATCTCCCTAAGCAGTGGCACTGTCCCAATGTGTCTCAAGGCAACCACTATCAAAGCCATGCCACAAAAGGCTTCAGTGTCCTGCCTCAGTGACTACTGTCCACTGTCCCGTTGCACTCACACCCATCATTAAGAAGTGCTTTGAAAGGCTTGTCATGAGGCTCATCAAGACGCTGCAGGCTCCTTTATTAGATCCCCTGCAGTTTGCCTACCATCCCATCTCAACAGACAGTGCCATAGCCACCACCCTTCACCTAGGACTCATCCACCTGGACAATAAAGATATGCTTGAATGCTGTTCATAAACGTTAATTCGGCATTCAACACAATAATTCCTTAGTATTTGATCAGAAAGCTGAACTGGGCCTGAACATCTCTCTTTGTAATTGGATCCTGGACTGACTGGGAGACCTCAGTGTAGAACCAACAACATGCCTTGAAACACTGTCAAAACCAAAGAGATGATTGTTGACTTCAGAAGAACAAGGCATGATCACTCTCCACTAAACATCAATGGCTTCAATGAGGTGATCATCAAGAGCACCAACTTCCTTCAGGTTCAAATGGCAGAAGACCTCACCTGGATTATGACTTATAAAGCGGAAACAGCGTGCAGGTGTGCGTACACACAGTTTTATAAATCAGATTTTGTTTTGTGTGTACGCCATTTCCTGCTTTTGTAAGTATGCACACTTTCATTCCAGAATCTACGCAGAGTTTTATAAATGAGGCCCCTGGTCCCTCAACACCAGCACCATAGCCAAAAATATACAGCATCTCCACTTTTGGCAAAGGCAGAGGATGGCACACCTTCCACCTCCCATCCTCTGATGCGCTTTGAAGGCATCCTGAGCAGCTGCACCAGTGCCTGGTTTGGTAATTGCACTGTGTTGGATCCCTGCAGAGGGTAATGAGGACCATTGAGAAGATCATGAGTGTCTCTCTTCCCTGGCCAAGATGGCGCCAGTATGTTTGTTGGTGTGTCATCGGTTTTTCCTGGCCCTGTCGCTACCTGTCCAATGCGTTTGTGTTCCTCCTTTTCCACCAACATCCTATAGTATCAGCGATTAAATTTCGATATGATCGTGAAACTTAGCTTACCATACAATCTGTATTGGACATACATGTCCATTCATCTACAGTTTACCATGGCGATTTTACCATGTATCCATCACGTGTCCTGCCGCAATATGCAGAGAAGGAAGTGCCAGAGAATGCGTGCAAAGTGAGCCACGTGAGAGTAAAGATGCACTGTTTCCTTCGCACACAAAACCACATGCACATGGTGCCTGTTTGCTCGGTTCTAGCACTTGTGCCTCGCAGTTGCCCTGTGAACCTGGGGGTGCCTGCTCAGATGAGAGGAGGCATTCAGCTACAAATCCTATGGCTGCTTGGACACATATCTTGAAGCCACTTAATGTGCTTCAACAGTATAAATGGCCTTGGCTAATGTAAGGTCAATTTCAAATGAGTCCAATTTTAAATGACTTCTTTACGTTCCTAAACTCTCAGCGGATGACCAGGCGAGAGGGAGGGCTTGCACTTGTGTTTAGAAATGGCTTTAAATGCATGATAGTGAAGCTTTGAGTATGGTCTCATTGCTTGGAATTTTAATCTACACACCACCTAAAACTAATAAGGACTTCATGAAAGAATTTTCAGTCCTTTTATCCTCAGTAAGGGTGATGGCTGACCGGATACTGATTCTAGGGGATTTTAACATCCTAAGGTCAATGAGTTTAACCATCTGTTGGACTGTTTTGATTTTATTCAACATGTAAATGGCCTGTAGGAGCCACATTATCACTTTATTTAATTTATTTGTTTATAATAAACATTTGCAGACTATGCTCCCTCTGCAGGTGAAGGGAGGTTCCTGGGAGATTTAAGTGGGTGCTCTTCCAGTCCTATTAGGGATGCTAATACCAGCTCATACAATTTTTGATCATGTGTTTCATGGCGATAGTGTGTTTGTTGAGAAGACCAGGGAACTTTATACTTTTATTGTTACCTTTTTGTTTGCTTGTTTGATTAAAATAAAGTACAAATCATAACAGTTGAATCAACACTTGCTTGGATCTAGATTTATTGCAGTACATATGTCAAAAGAGCTATCATCAGCTACTCCCAAATTGGATTTGGGTGGTCAAAGGGTAACCACCATACTTTATTTAAGTAAACAAAAGGTTTTGCCTATACATGGCCCTTCTCATGAACAGGGGCATATTCATGATCTTGTTTTATCTCATGGTTTTAATGTAGATAATGTGAAAATCTTAGAAACCTTTTTTTTAGATTATATGTGTTATGTTACAACATGTGACCATCAAATCCCTATAACATTTTACAAGTAAGTTTGACCCTACTACAGCTACTCAGTTTACAGTTATGTATAAAAACTCTTTGTCTTCCACTGCTTTTCAGTTGGACATTGAGCATTTAACTGCTTTTTTTCAATCTTCCTGAGCAGCAGTGCTGGATTTGGTTTTCCCTTTTAGAGTGGCTCATCCCAGATTCAAATCTAGACCTTGGTTGAATGATTCTGTTATGACAGCTAGGAAAGAATGCAGAAAAGCTGAGCGCAAATGGAAGGATAGGCTACAAGTATCATTTGAGATTCTTAAATCAACTTTGTTTAGATTTTAAGAACTTGTGAGATCTAGCAAAAACAAAATATTTTTCATATGATTTTAAAAGCTCAGCATAAGCCTAAAATGTGTAATCTGTTTAATACAATAAACTCAGTATTTAATCATGTTCCATGTATTGGCCCTGAAGCATCTTCAAAAAAACTGTGAGGCTTCTCTGGATTTCTTTTTGGCCAAGGTTGAAAATACTAGAGCAAACATATCAACTTCTGTGATTAGTCCTGTTGCCTATAAGCTAGGTACTTCAACAATCAAGAAATCTGACCCAATTTCCTTGTCTCAGTTGGCTGTCACTGTTTTTCACATGAAGTGTTCTAACCATGTTGTTTTTTTAAGAAATATTTGTTACAATTGGCCCTCATGTTTTGTTATTTTTAAATGCAGGTTAGGTCTCTGGCACAGTCCCTGTGAGTTTTAAACAGTTGTTCAGCCTCTCTTAAAGACGCATAATATGGATGTAAGGGTTCTGAGTAACTATCGGTCAATATCAAAATGATAATTTCTGTCTAAAGTCATCTTTCATCGACAGAAAGAATATTTACGAGACTTTGCAATCAGTCTTTAGGGCATTTCAGATCACAGAATCTGCTTTAATGCTCTTTTACAAAATGCTGATTCTGGGTATTGTTCAGTCTTGGTTTTGCTGGACTTGAGTGCTGCATTTGATACTGTCAACCATGATAAACTTAACGAGCACCTGGAATACTGTGTTGGAATCAAAAGCTTACACTATTGTAACATCTGGGGTTCCACAAGCATTTTTAGACCCTGTTCTTTTTTTCATTATTATGCTTCCCCTTGGTCAAATTATTTGTAAGCATGGCAACTCAATTTATCATTATGCAGATGGTTTACAACTGTACTTACCTTTGAGCCTTGGAGTCATTATTCTCTAGGTAGACTCAATGAGTGCACCATGGATATTAAAAATTGGATAACTCGAAGCTTTCTTCAACTATAGGGCAGTAAAACAGAGATTATTCTGTTTGGACCTCCTTCATTAGCCAATAGTCTAAAGGTAAATGTGGGCTCCTGAAAAACAGGTTTAAAAACAAAGTCATTTTTGATTCTGATTCAAATTTGAAAAGCAAATAAAGAACAATCTCCAAATTAAAGTCATTTCTTAATACTTCAGATCTTGAAAAAGTCATTAATGCTTTTGTTACATCTAGACTGGATTTTTGATTTTGGAACTAATGAAGCATTTTTTGCAGTTAGGTCAAAATAGTGCAGCCAGATTATTAACTGGTTCCAAAAAAAGTGAGCACATCACTCTAATCGTAGCATCCCTGCATTGGCTCCCAGTGCATTACAGAATCCAATATGAAATAGAACTGATGGTTTTTAAAGCCTTGAATGCATATATTGTGGGCATGCTTTGTTTGTACGTGGCAGCAAGAGCTTTAACGATTTCAACCCAATCATATCTGACTGTTGTGAGGTCTTGTCTTAAAAAGGGGGACTGAGCCTTTGCTGTTGCTGCACCAAGACTTTGGGCTGGTCTTCCAAGTGATTTTTTTTTTAAATCCAAGCTTAAAACATGCTAAACATTAGGCAGTCGATTAAGGACCGTGTTAATGTTAATGTAGGTTTTATGTGTGAAACTGGTGATTAAAGGGTGAAAGTTTATTGTGAAGAACTTTAAATTTGCCATATAAATAAAATTTTACTTAAATACTTACTTATTCCATCACCAACATTTACACCACATGCTGCATCTGAAAAGCAAACAGCATTGTGGATGACAACACACACCCCTCACGTCACTCGTATGAAAAATAAATGTATGCAATGACTATTTCCATTGTAAAATGCTACTCAGTGTTGTAGTCTAAAAGGAAACCTACTGTAATGACCGACCGATATCTAGTTCTATTAAGATACCGTAAGGCAAACTGTCCCAGTATGACTCTTGCAAAAAGTTCTAGATTTTTTGTAAGGGTTACCTAAAACCAGCAGTGTACAGACTTATATGTTACCGACTTATCTTTTCCACTTCTTTGTCTTAGAAAATCCTTGATTGGATGTGGGTGGAAAGTTCTCTGAACTTCATGAAAAATCTTTATTACAAAAAGCAGTAAAGCACAATACACAGATTTAACAGATTCACTGAAGCTGGACTGATATCACCTTTTACCTATTATCCTCCTGTGGAGGATGTTATATCAGTTATGACCAATGTTAATGCAGTCAGTAGGGAAATATCACCCCAGATCTAACTATGGTGGCTCAAAGGAAACATGGGATGTCATAGAATGGGATGTCATAAAAGATTCAGTAAGTGTAATGTGTAGGTGTCCAGGTATAGGTGCAAATGGCATGACAACAATTCTCCTGCAGTGGTCAAAAACCATTTCACACTCAAATAAGATTTCAGGGGGACATTACATAAATCACCTGTGAAAGGATTATATTAAAAGAAAAAAAAAATTATTTTGTTTTAGATAATATGAATGTATTTACACTAGATTCTCAAAAAAAAAACTATACAAATTTTGAATTATTGTTAAAACATTGTTAATGTATTGGTATTTTTGTATTCATTTATCTAAGTGCTTTATCCCCCTTAAGATAGAGGTGGTTTAGAACCCAACAGGACACGCAAGAGAGAGCAACAGGTGCACACATACATTTACACATATAAGCGGTTTAACAAAGCTAATACACCTACCAGCCCATACAAACCCAGGAAGAACATGAAAAACTCCACACAGATAGCAACCCAAGCTCAGGACTGAACATATTGTGTTCTTTAAATGGTAACCATCCCAATTAAGTTCAGTTTCTGTTTCAGGTTGTAATATTACAACATGTATGAAAGTTCAGAAGAAATATTTTAGGCATGACACTGTACCTGTACCTGTACACTGTATCACATGGCAGCATGTAGTATTTAGTTTAGTGGTTTTACTAGTAACATTAAAGATAAAATTTCATGTACATTTGCAAGATTTTATTTTACAAAATTTTACAAAAGCATTGCTGGAAAATGTGGTCTTGGCCTTTGAGTGTCACACTGTGACAGTGAATAAGTATTATAAAATTTCGTTCATTAGAAAAAAATACTTTTTACAATACTAGCTCATGATCATCATATCTGTAGTGCAGTATTCTGCTTATTCCTTACACCATAAAAAAACAGCTGAACCTCTCACCATTACTACATACATTATATAGTACAACACTTGAATAGTACATATAATATAGTAAACTTTAACTACAAGCAGCTTTAGTAATTCTCGAGCAAAATAGTGACACTACAAAAATCCAGTTTCTGATGTATGGCTAATTCTGATTGGTACGCAGGTAGCTTTGACATCACATGTACCAAATATTGAACCATCCAACTCAAAATATCTTGTAGAAATCAGACATTTACAATTAAGACATTCATTATGAAAATGTTGACAAGGGCTTTTTACGTTTTATCATATTTATTCACTTGTAATGTCAGAGGCCCTGCTGATTTAGTGGAAGCTCATTCTTACATGCAAAATTCGTTTAGAAATAATGAGATATATAATAATAAGATATATTTTCAACATAAAAACATAGTTGAAAAAATAAAGAAATTGGTGTTAAAAAATGTATTGTAAGTCTCAATTCATGTAACATACAGCAGATATTTTTTTGGTGTTTTTGGTTCAAGGGACCTTTTAAACTGTAAAACAAATTTGATAGGACCTTAGTACAGATTATTTAATTAACATTTAGTTACTGAGTTATTAAACCCATTTAATTCCAATGGCTAGTCAAAAGTCTAATAGCTATAAAAGCTCAATAATATAATAATTTTGATGTGATTGTGAATTGTTGATTGTAGCTCCACCACTGTAACAAAAAATAAATAAAGTCCACAGTCCACATTTTTAGAACCACTGATAGGACAATACCAGAGGTACCAGAGATATAAACCAACAACTCATTCTCCCTAGAATACAAGACGTGCAAATCTACTGTCCATCGTCCACCTGTTGTGGCATATTCACTACCCCCTCACCAGTCTCAATGCCTCCTGTCATATTAGCATTGTTAGCGTTTTGCAGGAACTTTCTCAAGTCCTTTAGAGCAGGCTTGAACATCTGAATGAGGGCAAGAAGGGTGGCCTGTGTACCTTCAAGGGCTTGTGCCTGTCTCTCCTGGGCACAGGCTTGTGCCTCCTGTGAGCGGCGGATCATCTGCAGCAGGTCATTCTGGTTCTCCAAGTGCTGTGCAATTTCACGAACATGCAAGTTGGTGACACGCTGCTCCTGCAACAGCTTAGCAGAATTCAGCGCAATGCGGCTCTTCAGCTCTTGTGGCTTTACTGAGCATTCACCTTGTGCAGCCAAAACATCCACAGGGGCTTCAGTCGTAACGGTGACTGGTGTCTCTGTTGTGCAGTACTCAACCATGCCCTCCTCCAGAGTGTGGTATGTGGTCTCAGCTACTGTATCACAAACATAACCTTATTAAACACTAGCTTAAAACACTAAGAGGACTTTACTGAATAATAATTCACATGAAAGCTGCCTCATTAATTTACCAACTAGCAGTCTATGGTTTAAACTGTTTTTAATATATTTTATTAATCTTTACAATGGTCATTTAGGACTAATTGAAATTCATTAGACCAAGCACAAAATGATTATATTTTGTTAAAACAGTTACGCAAAATAAAAAGAAGGGACATCCTCACAATTTGACCCTAGTGTGTTAGACACTAAAGCATAATACTAAAATTGTAACTAATGTTGTTACACATGCAGTATGTCTTGTATTAGTAAAAAACGGTGTGTATATTCACAAATTATGGGGTATTTATAAATCACATTCAGCTCCTCCAAAGCTTCAACATACACAATGACATGCATGTACAATAATGTGCAGCTGTAATGTGCTTGTATTTTTGGGTGAACTGTGCTCCTTAGACATCACATTGTACTCAGTGAAACTGATGTATTTGTAAGCACAGGTGTGTATATTTGTCAATTATGAAGGCAATTAATAAATGACATTCTGTTTTGGTGCAACATTTTGCCAGCTTCCATCTTCAAACTTAGCTGGTGCACTGTGGCATGCACACAGCAATTATGTAAAAAAAAATAATTTCAGGATATTCTAATTTATTGAGATGCGCCTCTATATTTTGGTGACCCTTTGTATTTTGGATCCTTTCAGGGTAGTTAGACTTAATGACTTAAAATAAAAAAATGGAATTTCTGGAAAACAATGTAAATTTTAGTCTCTTTCTCATTTAAAACTAGTCTATACTTATGGAGAGCTGATTTTAAGGCATCAAAAGAGTACTTTAGTTTTTCAACTGCTGCCCTTATAGAATTAGCAAATAGAATAGTGTCATCTGCATAGAAATGTATGTTATGTACATGTGTATGTATTATACATTTGTTTGTGTGTATAAATATGTATGTTTGCAGTGTGAGATAAAGGTGAGAATATTGCTGATGTATATAATGAATACAACTGCACCTAGTGTTGAACCTTGTGGAAAACCTGTTAGCAGCAATAGATCAGATTTATGGTGTCCCAAGACCACACACTGGTACCTATCAGGGATGTCATTCTGGGCCCAGCTTGTGGCTTTATTATCAAAGCCAATGATCTGCAAGCTTTGTAAGGAATGGGAGTGATCAAATAAATAAAAGGGCAGCAAAATATTTTTTCTGTATGTGTCAGTAAAGAGGTTGTTAAAAACAAGGGTGGCAAGTAGTGCTATGATAATTTCTAAAGCCAGACTTACAACTACATAGAACAGATTCTGCATAAAGGAAAATCCTGACTTAATAATCCACTTAGGATATTGGCTAAGCACAAGAAGTTAGAATTACGTCTGTAATTACTAAGATCTAATGCCTCCCCTCCTTTATGTAACAGAATGACACGAGCTGTTTTCTAGATACTGGAAATCTGAAAACTGAAACGGAAAGATAATTTTAAGCTGAATAGCTTTTTGGATGTTGCATGAGTAAAAGGGGAGCAGAGTGCAGAAGGGAGGGTCATTTTTTAAGCTGTGACTTTTTCTCACACACACAAACTGTCAAATGTAATTCCATTAAGTCATCGAAAATAATAAACCTAGTCACTTTTCTAAAAACAGTAAAGTTTGTGAATTAATCTGACATTTTTTTTGATAAATGGCCTACAGGGCTTACCTTCAAGAGTTTTCATTTCACAGGCAGTACCAGGTGTTGGGTGAATACCTGCTAAAAAGTAAAACAATATAAGACATCTGCACATTTTTATCTGTACATTTAGTACACTTATTAAATAATTAAATTATTATCTGTTAATATTATTTAATATTACTAAATATGCTCATGTATGATTATACAAATATTTATTTTATTGTAAACCCTGCAAACATTAAACATTATGGCAGTAAAGTGACAAACTCAAATATTTAAGAGTACCTGGCATTTAAGAGAAGAGTACCTGGCTTACACTGTGCAAAAGCATAATTTCCCATAGGGGAAAGCCTGACTTGATCAAACAATCCAGACCTCTTAGTCATGCTACACTGATGCTCCTAAAATAGGAGTGCCAGAGTTTGTTATCTAGGTGTAATATGTTTCATGTGATGCTAGGTGTCAGAATCATAAATAAATACAGCCACTCTTCACCTTTAGAAACAACTGATCATGGAAACATTATACCCTAATGGCAGAAGCCTCTTTAAGCAAAATAATGCTCCCATGCTAGACTGAATTTTAGGAATGTAAGAAAGTTTAGACTTTAGAAGAAAAAAAAAAATCAGGGAATTGGTTGTGTCTAAAATTACGTATTTCCATTCTGGACAGTACAAGAAAGCAGTAGGTGAGAATGGGTAGTGTTAACATCTTATTCATTAAGCAGTACACAAAAAGTACATGGGTGACATACTAAATCGAGTCAAACGTGCTTAGCCATTTTGAAGCATGCAAAGGCCCTATGGCACACTGTGGTCGATAAACTATACCATAATTCAATTGTAGCTGCAAAGGCATTGGAAATTGAAGAAGAAAATAAATAAAAAATGGGTAATCAGCTGTTTACAACCAGAAAAATTGCAGAACCAAAAAAACTGCAGATTCATACTCCATCAATTTTAACACATTTGCCACAAATTTTGTAGCAAACTCAGGTTTTTCCATCAGTTTCATAGAAATCATCAATTTTAAAGCAAATTAAGTTGCTATTCTCATTTTAATGAATGACTATTTATTTCAGTATCTAAAACAATGTGAAATCACCAGGGAGGTCCATTAGGTGGTGCTTAGCCTTTAAGTGTTTCAGTTTGGATGCAGCCATTGACTTGACCTCCAAAGTCCCAGATCTCAGCCTGACTGACATATACGGGAAGTGCTGAGCAAACAATGGCCTATCCACAAAGGCCCAAATTCATAACTTATACAACTTAAAAGTTGTGCTGCTATAGTCTTGGTGACAGATACCTCAGCACAGTCAGGGGTCCTGTGGAGTCCATTATCAACAGGTCAGAGTTGTGTTGGGAGAACAGTGAAGACCTACACAATATTAGGCATGTGGTTTTAATTTTGTGGCTGAATATTCATGGATGATGCGAGGTCTATATGATTTGTAGTTTTAATAGGCTCAAAATGTTTAATGTGTTTTATGAGATGAAGCGACTGCTTAATAAGAAACTCCATAAACCGAGCTCACATTAATCAAAACATCTGTCTTTCCTAACTGCATAAGAATTTCAACATTTAAAGTAAAGTTGAAGTGGCTGAGATCTAAAAATTATATAGACAAAATTTAGTTCATCAAAGTCACAATTAACAACATTTTATAACAGGTTATAGTTGTGCTGTGGTGTTGTATTGTGGTGACGCTTTTCATCATTATGTTGAGGGTTGGTGTACGGTGTTACCGCTAAACCGCGCTGCAGTAACGCCATTCACTTACTCTGCGTTAGTGTAACGGTAGTGGTGGCTGAGCTAATTGGCACCGGCACCGCAATCTCCGCACTCGGCTCTCCCGATTCTCCAGCAGGCAGACTGATAATGGTGGCTTCCCCCAGCAGGTTACAAATGCGCTGCTGCATGGCAGAAAGAATAACCGGTACCGTGGTGCAGTCCCCCGCGTCTTCTATAGCTGCACGAGCCTGCGCCACTTTGCGACGAACCTCGGTTTTTAAGTCTGACCATTTCTTCTTCACCTCGGCGAGCTCGCGCTGACAGTTGGTCACAGCGTTCACGCGCTTCAGAATATCCATCCAGGCGTTATTTTTGGCGATGTGAGTGACGCCAGCGTTGAAGTGGTTCACCAAAATGTGCTTTTGTTTTTCCATCTCCTCCACGATTATTTCCACCTCCCTTTCAGAGAAATTCATTTTTCTCTTCTTTGCATGCGATGCCATAATATTTTGAATGGGACTTAAGGAAAGTATTTTAAAGGTGCGTAGAATACGTAAAAATAGTAAGCTTTTCTTGACTAAACTGCGCAGCGTAATGGCTTCCTGAATCGAGTTCTTAAACGACGACGTTTACGGCCGTACTGGTAAAGCCCCGCCCATTTTTCCACGACACGGATTCTTCCTCGGTGACGATTGCTGAGATCATTGGCGAAACAGACAGTCACTCAAACTAGTCTTAAACATGTAAAGTGGTGGCTCTTGAAATGGTGTATTGTATACCACCTTACGAGAAAGTCTCATTTATGCGAGTCTCTGCCAGTTAAATTCACTGTAAATTACAGTAGATTTTTCAGTTACCATGACTAAAAAAAGAAATATTTAAGAGGAGTATTTAAGTATGTAATACAGCTTTGTTGCTGAGCTATAGCTAGTTAAGAAAGTTTGAAGTACAATTGAGGGAAACCCTAGTATTTAATTATTTACAGAAATTGTTTTATCTGTGGACTGTTAAAATATTATGGATAAACAATTAGCTAGAAGTGTCATGCTTGCCCATTGTGTTTTTCTGGCTGTGTTTTAAAATAAGTATGGAAGTTTAATTTTTTATGAGATAATAAAGGAATCTAGAGCAGTGTAGGATGCCTAGCGTAAGTTAAGGCTAGCAGTTGGTGGGGGTGAGAATACTTATGCTATGACACGGGGTCGTGTTTGTGTGGGTGTAGTTATTAGCATTAGCAGTTAGCCTCAGCACTATCAATTAGCATTGGTTAGCATTAACAATTATCATTACCATTAAAACTAACAACAGCATTAGCATTATAAGGAGAATAATACAATATGAACTGGCTTGCCCGAAAGCTGACTTTGGACAGCACAAAATAAAAGAAAATAATACAACACACTAACTTAAAGAAATCCCTAACCTAAAAAGCATGCATACCATACATCCTTAACACCGAACAAAAAATACAATAAATAGTTTCCACCCTCTTACTTAGTGTCTCTTTACAAAAGTTATCTCAGTATTGGAATGTCTATGCATGCATGAGCTAACCTGTAACATCATAGGCAAACTACAGTTATCAGACTGGGTTATAAAATGAAAACTACACAACCTATTGTCAGTGTTGGGTAAGTTACTAAAAAAAGTAGTAGCCAAGCATGTATAAAATGAACATGTATAAATTGAACTTGACTATTCTTTTTTTAGAACGAATTAATGTTTTATTAAGCATTAGAGAAATATAATCCAATATAAACACTTCTTCAGTGGTCATTCAAAACATTGCAACATTGCAAGCATGAAGGCTTGCAGCCAAAGAAAATGAATTTAGAAATATGCATGTTAGTTAAAACTGATATCTTTGAAAGTAAAATGTTAAGTCTATAATACTTCTAGCAGTAAAAATAAGATTTAAAAAAAAATAAAAGTTCTTGTCAGAGGTTAGATTGTAACCTTTTTTGTCAAGTAGCACATCTTTTCAACACTTTTCCTTATTTGATGCACTAAATCTATGACATTTAATAACTAGCTGAAATATTAGTGGTGCAATTCTGATTTATTTTGTGTTACAAGGATTGTGGATGGATTGTGCAACAGTACAAATCTGCAAATCTCTTAAGGAAAAAGAGAGACAAATGAACAGTATTACACTCTTAAGTTCTGGCCATGGGCATGTAAATCCTGTGCATACGAGGCAAACAAATTAGGGTGCCTTGTTTGCCATGATGTTCCCTGTTAGGAGTCCCTAGAGAGTGTTGGCTAAGGGTCAATCAAGCAAGCTTTCCACCTATTGTTCAAGTATACCACCTGGTATATCCCTGGTAAATACCCACTGGAGTTCCACAGCACTATGCATCCCTTGCATAGTGCATCTTTTGTTGCACACCCAAGAAGGGTAGGGAATAGAGGTGATGAACCCTTACTCAACCCTAAATACCCTAAACTTAAACCTAATGTGACACTATTATGTCATGGAACCGTGACACAAGCTGGCCAATGTTCATTATACTAGAATCATTGTCATCAGATGTGTCCACCTGGACACTGGGAGGGGTAATTATGTTAAAATGCTGTTTGTAGACTACAGCTCAGCATTTAACACTATTATCCCCTCCAAACTCACCACAAAGCTGGAAGATCTGAAACTCTGGAACATAAATTTACAAACAACGGTGGTACAGTTATTTCAAGACTGCACATGATGCCAACCCAGGAAGTAAACAATATACAATGGTACATTGATGCTCCGAGGTCCATAGATGAGGGAACAATTTCAAAGACCTCCTCAAGTCCAGGGCCTCATTTATACTACTCTGTAGCACAAAGGTGAGTGCACACAAAACCAGTTTTATAAAAAAAAAAAGATTTATAAAACTATTATAAACCATTTACATTGCAACCACCATCATACCCATGCCAAAGAAGTCCTCTGTGTCCTGCCTAAATGTCTACCATCCTGTTGTACTCACACCCATCGTCATGAAGTGCTTCGAGAGGCTTGTCATGAGGCACATCAAGACCCTAATACCTCTTTTGTTAGATCCCCTTCAGTTTGCCTACCATCCCACCTACTCAACAGACATTGCCATATCCACCACCCTTCACCTGGCGCTTACCCACCTGGACAATAAGGACACATTTGTTTAAATGTGGTTCATAGACTTTAGTTCAGCATTCAACACAATCATATCTCAGCACCTGATCGGAAAGCTGAACCTACTGGGCCTGAACACTTTTCTCTGCAATTGGATCCTGGACTTCCTGACTGGTAGAAATCAGTCAGTCCAGATTGGACGCAACATCTCCAGCACCACCACACTGAGCACTGGGGCCCTCCAGGGCTGTGTGCTCAGTCCATTGCTGTTCATTTTACTGACTCACGCAATGCACAGTGTGAACTACATCATCAAGTTTGCACATGACCTGACTCATCTGCCATAACGACAAGTTAGCATACAGAGAGGAAGTTCAATGGTGAACGGGCTGGTGAACCAACAATCTGTCTCATACATAGACAAGACCAAAGAGATGGTTGTTGACTTCAGAAGGACAAGGTGTGATCACTCTCCACTACACACTGATGTCTCCTCCATGGAGTTTGTTAAGAGCACCAAGATCCTTAGAGTTCACTTGGCAAAGGATCTTACCTGGTCCCTCAATATCAGCACCACAGCCAAGAAAGCCCAGCAGCCTCTCTACTTTCTGAGAAGGCTGAGGAACCACTGAGAGCATCCTGAGCATCTCTCCACACCATCACAGACATTAACACTACACACTTCATTTGCAAGCAATCAGCATTGTGGATAACCACACCCACCACTCACACACACACTCTTCACTCTCCTACCATCTGGAAAAAGGTACCAAAGCATTCATATCCAGTTTCATTCCTCAAACTATCAGACTCTTGAGACTACCGAGTCTGGTATGAACAAATACAAACATCAGTTACTAGACAGAACACACACACTCAACCTTCTCAGACTGTTTACACATCTGCTGCTAATGTCTATCCTACTGGAGAACAGTAGTATATTGCTGCTTAAGAGTACAGTGTTTAAAATGTTTACATTTTTACCAAAAATTGACATAACTGCACCTTACTGCTTCCACTAATAGTGGACAAACTGCACTGTCCCCTCCCTGTATTTATTGTTTATTGTTCATTGTATTGTAAACCGTCTCACATATTTATTGTAAATTGTCTAGCCTATTTATTGTAAATTTTCTTGCATCATTGCACATGGTACTGCACATGTGCACTTTATGTTGTATTGTGTAATTTATTGTTCTATGCTCCTGGAGGAACCAAGATTTCTTTGTCTGGATTTGTTTCGTTTCACTATGTACTGTACACCACAGTGTATGATTGAAATGACAATAAAAACAACTTGACTTGGCAAAGACACAACTTACTAAGGCAGCAATTCTATCAAAACAAAGCTCAGTCTTCACAGTAGAGGCCTAAAAATAACCAATTCAAAATCCTATCTACAAGCACTAGGGCGCTCTGAGACAGAACATCCTACCATAATCACCATGCTACAAAAAGCTACAACAAGTACCAGCTCGTTTGGCGGGACACCTCGCTGCTGTTGCTCCAGCCTGTTTGGTGGGATACATCAATGCTGCGCTTGTTTGGTTGAACGAGGACAAGACAGATTATGGATCCAGAGGAAATGTCCAGAAGGGTGCAGTCAGCTCTTGGTTGTGCAGGGTTGAAGGCTAGGCCCTTTGTGAAAACAATTGGGATGACCTTTGATCCTCAACTTTACAATTCACATCAGGAAGCGTTAATCCTTCTTCTTTCACCGTAGAAATATCACTAAGGTTATTCTGGTTAAAGGTTAAAATATTCTGCCTTTTTTTGGACACTTTTATCTCCTCCCAGTTGGACTACTGTAATTTCCTGTTTACCTCTTTGAGTCATGGCTTGTCTGCAGTTTGTTAAAAATGCAGCAGCCTGTCTTCTCACCAGGGCAAAATTTAGGGAGTACATCACACCAGTTCTAGTCTCTCTTCATTGTCTGTCTGTGAGTTTTAGAATTGACTTTAAAATATTAAAGCTGACTTATCAGGCCTTACATAATGATGGCCCAGCATACATTTCTGAGCTCATGTGAGCTCAACAAGGAGAAGAAAAATAATGTAATAAACAAAACACCTGCAAAGGTTTCATAAGCCCTTAAATGGTCCCTCCGTCTGGTTCAGTAGGCTACACAATCACTGGGAAGACTTCTGGCTGTTCACAGAGTGCTGTATTGAAGCATATTAATAGAAATTAATAGAAGCTGAGTGGAAGGAAAAGTGTGGTAGACAAAGGTGCACAAGCAACTGGGATACCTACATCTTTTAAAGTATTGTCAAGAAAAGGCCATTCAAGGCTAGGGTCAGTGCTTCAAGAGCCACCACCCACAGATGTATCCAGGACATGGGCTACAACCGTCGCATTTCTTGTGTCAAGCCAATCATAATCCCAAGACAATGCCAGAAGCATCTCGCCTCAGTGGTCCAAAGTCCTGTTTTCAAATGAAAAAGTAAATTTTGCATTTCATTTGAAATTCGGGGATATCTTTTGGCTTTATTTTAATAGGCCATGGTTGATTCAACAGCTAAAAAAAACCTTTAGTCCATTTATACAAGATAGAACAGTTGGAGTGTGTTATCTTCCAAATCTGTAAGAATCAGGTTAAACCAATGGACAGAGAACCTGAAAGGATGTACAAGGATGCAGACAAGAGTAGAGTGTTGGCTGTCTCCAGAGCTGATTGATAGCAAGCTGTGGCTGTTAACTGAATAGTCTAATTTGAGTGCTGCAGAAGCTGTTTTTCCACAGTCGAAGCTGTCAGATAGGATCAGAAGGATTTGGAGAAGATAATTATTAATTTTGGCTCTCAATGAGCTGTTTCCAAGCAACATGTCCTTGATGGCTGAGCTTAGTTTGAAATAACAACAATAGAGTGAATTTGACCTAGTGAGAATGCCAGAAGAAAAAACACAGTGAAGAGTATTAAAAATCTATGTCAGAGTCAAAGAGAGAGAGAAAGAACCTGGGAAAAGAGACCTACATATGAGTACAGTTCACCTACAAAGCCAACAGTTACTCTTGAAAAGATAATTGCAGTCTTACATTCGAATGAACAGGCAGTTTTTAGTCCAAACGCCACTAATAGACTAACATCTCCAGGTGCTTTCAGTCTTAGAATCATACAGAATAACCAGAATAATATATAGAAGAAACTGCACAAGACTTTGTTCAATACTTCTTACTCTGTCATCCTGGACTCAATTGCCCCACATAAGTTAAACCTATAAACAAAACCACAGCCTTAGTTCAGTTGTGATGTTCATGCACTTAGGCAGGAGTGCAGAAAGGCAGAACGGAGGTGGAAAAAAGACCAGCTTTAAATCTCCTATCAACTATTAAGAGAATGCCTATTTAATTACCAACATAATTACCAAGTTAAGGCTGCTAGAGCCTTACTTTGCTGATATAACTGACAAACATAACTGATATTATTACACATAGAAGGCCAATCACTTGCTCCCTGGATTCCCACACCATTTCTGAAGTATTTGCTGTTGTCAATTGGTCCAGATATTTTGTCTATAATAAATAGCAGTCTTACTAACGGGGTTGTTCCTACCTGTTTTAAACAAGCTGTCATTCAGCCTCTTTTAAAAAAGCCAGGTCTAGACCCATCTGTCTTTACAAACCAATTTCTAAGCTACCCTTCTTGTCAAAAGTTTTGGAGAAGGTTGTCTTTTCTCAACTTACTTCATTTTTGAGCTCACATAATATTCAGGACACATTTAAATCAGGTTTTAGAGCACACCATAGCACTGAGTCTGCTCTTCTTAAGGTAACTAATGATTGACTTCTGGCCGTCGATGATGATACACAACGCTATCTCCCACTTAAACCAAGTAAAAAGAGCTCCTTGCACAATGTACTAGACTGCTTGCAAGATATAAAACACTGGATGTCTGAGAACTTTCTTAATTTAAATGAAGACAAACATTATCATCTTTGGAAATCCTGCAGGCTTCAGCCATAGCTACTGAAATAGGGGCCACTACTGTTCAATGTACATAGCCAGGTGAAAAAGCTTGGCGTTATCTTTGACTCGACTCTCACATTAAAAAACAAACAAAAAAAAAACAAAAAACAATGTTGTGAAAAGTAGTTTTTACCAACTGAGAAGTATCGCCAAACTCAAAAGCATTTTGTCTTTTAAAGATTTGGAAATAATTGTCCATGCATTTGTCACTTCTTGTATAGACCACTGTAACTCACTGTACCTGGGAATCTGACAGTCTAGTGTGTCGTGTCTACAACTGGTTCAAAATGCAGCTGCAAGGCTTCTTACTATTAGAAAGAAGTGGGAAAGTATTACTCCAGTACTTGCTTCACTTCACTGGCTACCAGTAAAATACAGAATTAAGTATAACGTTTTATTATTTGTTTTTATAGCCTTGCACAGCCTGGCACCATGCTACATTTCCGCATAGCTCCGTCATCATTCCACCACACAACTCCTCCAATCTTCCAACCAGTTGCTCCTAGCCATTCCATGCTCACAGATGAAGTCCAAAGCAATAGGGCCTTTTCTGTAGCAGCACCGAGAATTGTCTCATATAAAGAAAACAAATGTATTTTTAAGTTTGACTTAAAAACACATTTGTTTTTCAGGAATTTGAATCGTTTTAAATATTATATATCTGCTGAACTGCATGTGCTTGGTTGACATTTGATGGTTAATTTGATTGTTTTATGTTTTCTGTTTTAAATTGAATGCTCTTTGACAAACATTAGAGTCATTCTACAGATTCAATGCCATTTAAGCAGTTTCAGTGTCCTGCTGATATAACTTTTCAGAACATTGATGAAATTGCATTTAAACTGCAGCAATTCTAAGTATTAGACATTTTTAATATTTAAAAGTGAAAAAAAAATCATTATGATAATTATTTTAACATTTATATGTTTGTTTTTTTTCCAAAGAGTACTAGGAATTCTGCCTGTCCCCACTGACCATCATGCTAACAGCATGTCCAATTATAGTTTACACTCTTAAATAATAAAACTTTTTTGTTTGTTTGTTAAATTCAGTACAGGTACCCCCTTTCCATTTATGATACGGTTTCTTTGGAAAATTAATTGAATTTTCAGAGAAATGTAATCATTTCTCCCTGTCTTTGTGTTTAATTCAACACAGGCAACAAAAAAAAAAACAATAATGGTTTGATCCTGTGTCATCATCTATAAAAAACTGGAATCATCAAAATCTCCTGAACAGCATGGTGTGGCAAGTGGTAAGCTCTTAATTTTTCAAAATAATTTAAGGTTTTAGGAACATATTGGTTCCGTCAAGCTTAAGTGCTCAACCCTGTTGGGGGAGAAACTCATAGTTCAGAAGGTTTCATTAACAAATATTTTTATAGCTATGAGTTCTAAGAATATCTAAACTAAAAAATGCCATATGTCATGCTGCTAGCATCTAGCATTGAGAATTAACAACAGATTAGCATAAAATCTTCAACCCCAACACATTCAACCCCATCACATTGAATGACTGTTACAGGGTTGAATGGCTATTAAATCTTTCGTTTATATTCTTATATACACTTCATACTTTTGAACTTATATGCATGTTTGTAATTAGAGGACATCAGTTTTGCACTAGCATGGATCAAAGCAAGGATTCTTTAATTCTTTTTGATTAAGTTGTATTAGTGACCAATCTTGCCTTACATTTCCATCAGAAAATTACATTAAGTTAATCCAAGTTCATTTTACCAGTTAATGATTGGGACATGAATTGCCTTAGAGTAAGTTATTGACTCAATTCTTTCAGATGTAATAATGGCAAAAACAGACGCAGAAAGGCAAATAGAGTATAGGGTGAGAAGAAACACTGATACAGAGAGAAGGGAAAGATCCCTCAGGAGTGAGCATCAGAGATGGAGAAGAGATATTGAGGCAGAGAAAAAGAAAAGCATCAGCAATCTGAGTGAGAGGGGTCCGAGGTCCCATGTCAATTAATTGATTGTTAAACATACAGCATTTCAATTATGCAAGGCATTATCTTGTATAACTTAACCATTATTGCTTTATCTTTATTTTTTTTAAATCATGCATTGGCACATATTCACATTGTAATACATATACTATTCTACACCACGTATTCACTTCTATGTGGTTGCTTAGGAACTTATATAGTTGTTTATCTATATTCTGTTTCAGACAATCTGTGCAGGGGAAGAAAAAAATGAAATTGAGAGATCAGTGTCGCTGGTTTGAGGAGTAAGGTTAATGGGTTTGTAGTCCGTGATGGCCTGGATGCCTTGCCACACGTGTCGGGGGTTGGAGCCGCTCATGAAGTGCTTCTCGATTCTCAGCTTACGGCTGTGCTTGGCCTTCCTGATGCCCCTTTTCAGATCAGCCCTGGATGAACTGTAGGCTTGAGTATCACCTGATCTAAAAGTGGCGGCACATGCCTTAAGTAAAAGGCTGCCTCCGGATGTAAAGACTGTTGTTTACTGATGGCAGCATGCAGTTCTTTCATTGCTAACCTAGCATTAGTGTCAGGTGGTCTATAGGCTGCAGTTACAACAATTGATATAAACTCTCTGGGCAGATAGAAAGGTCAACACTTAAGCATGAGATACTCAAGGTTACCAGAGCAGTGACTCTCAATGATAACAGTGTCCATGCACGAAGCTCTATTCACGTAGATGCACAGTCCGCCACCTCTGGTCTTACCGGAGTCATCAGCTGTTCTATCCGCCCGGAGGATTTAGTGCCCAGTTAGCTCGATGGCGCTATCAGGAACACTACTGTTGAGCCATGTTTCTGTGAAGATCAAGACGTTGCAATCCATGATCCATCTGTGATTGGTGATCTGCAGCCACAGCTCATCCCTTTTATTCGCCAGGGGCCGAACATTGGTCAGGAAAATGGTGGGTAGAGACAGCCGGTGAGGAGTTAGCTTTAGCCTACCTCTTAGCCCACCTCGCTTCCCCCGCCTTTATTTACGGTCATGATACCGCCTATGAGTCCTTCTGATCAGCGTAGCCAGGTTGTTAGCCACCAGTGTCCTAAGTGTCTCAGAAATGAGCCAAAGACTCTCAATAAAGTTGTTGCCATCACAAGGTTTCATGTCCAAAAGTTGTTGTCGGCTGTATGAGATAAGCGCAAGACTATTCTTAATGAGTAGACTTGAGATAATTAGGTAAATAAGTACTAATTTGCAAAATCCGGAGAAACACTGAGCCTCGCGTTGTGCACACACTGCCATCATGGTTCCATTAAGGGTGGGATCCGGGTAGCCGTACACGGGCCGGAATTAAATTGTCATTCATTTTGATTTTGGGCCAGATCCAGCCCCCGGATGTGGGATGATAAAAAAAGATCCGGCATGCTGGATATGGCCCAGAACTGGACCATGCATTTTTTGCTAGTTGGGCCATATACAGCCCTTTAATGATTGTTCCAGCTAGCAGCTGAGTAAGTGCTCGCTTAGTGCTGGCAATCATGGCTGGACCTGGGCAACCATACACAGGCCAGAATTAAACCGTAATTTATTTTCATTCCAGATCCGGCCACCGGGTATCTGCTATCTGGGTAGTAACTGTAATGAGATTACACAATTCATTCATTCAGATTACATTCAGTAGAGACCCTTTGTTTACCAGTGAGCTTACCAAGCTTACTTTGTGCAGGCTGTATGTATGTATGGTATACCAGTGGGGTTTTAAATTGTTTTTCCCTCCACTGTTTCTCTGTATTTTATTCTATGAACAGCTTTAGTAGCTGAGTCACCCTTTACTATGTTAAAACAAAGATTTTTTAAATTATTAGCACTGTGTCGGAAGATTTTATAGTAAAATTGTAACAACATGTCACAGTGCCATTTCACCTAGTTGCACTTTGTATGTATGTCTTTTGTCTTATTTAGTTTTCCTTTGTTTTGTAGCCAGGAGTTGTGCCACCTGGTTGTCTGGGTTGTTAACTTTGGGATGTCTTAAGTTAGTTTGTGCATTTTTTGCAGTGGTGATTCAAATTTGTGAGAGTGGTTGGTAGCTTGGTGTAGTACTGTTGTGTGAAAGGGCTAATTGGCTGGGGGGTTTTTTTGGTCTGTGTTATGTTATGTAGGGGGGCTATCTTGTTGTGGTCCTAAGCCCACACAGTGATTGTCTATGTCTATTTCTATTACAGTATTAACGTTTTATTCTTAGCATACTTGTGTATATGAATAACTGAAATAAAAGCAAGTGGTCAGTGGTCCTTGGTTTTTTGATTCAATTTATATTAGTATGCTCTAGCTAACCAATAAAATAGGACATTTTGATTAGTTTTTGCACTTATTTAGTTGAGTGGCCTATAATGGGGTTCTGTCACCCGTAATATGGACAGCACACCAAAAGAAAAAAGAAAAACAAAAAACACAATTATTTGATAAAAGCCAGTGATTAACTACTAATAACAGCAACACTGATTTCCAATAGCAAAGCCTTAACACACAGTTGCAAAGTGGGTAGCACTGTCACATCACAGCAAGAAGGACCTGAATTTGATTCCCCTGCTGGGTAGCCAGGCTCCTTTTTGTGTGGAGCATGTGTTTCCTCAGGTTTCACAGTCCAAAGTCCCCTGCAGTCAGGCAAATTGGAGATACTAAATTACCCTTGTGTGTGTGTGAAGGTGTCTGTCTGTGTGCTTGTCCTGCAGTTGACTGGAGACTTGTCCAAGGTGTTTCCCAACCTTCTGCCTGTGAGTGCTGGGATAGACTCCAGCACCCCCTTTGACCCATTAGAAGAATGAGTAGCTTAGATAATTAATGAAAAAACAGGTCTTTTTCTTTTTGTTGGAGATCTAATCCCTAAAATGCCTAACATATTCCTATACCTTAGTGCCTAAAATAGAAACGTCTATATGAGTTTATATCTTTATGTCTCCACAAAGGAGTATAGGATCAGTGTATTGGTTTTATTTAGACAGTAAATTACACAAATACCTCAGTAATCCTTAATGAATTATCAGGTATAATTTTTCTGGATCATCATTAAATACTAAAGAACACAGTAATACCTCATTCATTCATAATGATTAGTACTTTATTATTGACATATTCATGTAATTATGATACACTAAAACATGAACAACAAAAATACAAATAACATTCATTAGTGTTATTCATACCTATGAAGTTACATTTCTCGATTAATATTTTAAGACAACTGGATATTGACTTGGTAAAAACCATGCTGTTGAACATGCATTACTGTGGATGTTTGGCTCATGCTTTTGTTGAAAGCTCCACCTATGGTTTCTGACTAATTTAAATGCATTTACCATTTTATTTTTAATACATATTTCAACTTATAATTAGGAATTAAACCCCTATTAAGATCGATGTCTATTCCGTGAATATACACATTAAAATAAATGTGTGACACTGAAAATAACAGATTGAGTCTCTGTGATTCTCAAACTAAGATCTAGGGAAGCTGTAAGGGGAAAATGCTTTTTCTGTGCTTTGATAGACAAGACGCAACCTATAATAGACTGTAATCATTTAAAGAATGTAATTACTTAAATAATACAAAAAAATTGAAAAAAATATATGTGCAGTATATACATAATACATGTCTTATGTTTTTTTGTTTGTTAGTTTTTGTTTTGTTTTGTTTTGTTTTAAAAAAAAAAAAAACTAAAAAATTGTAGTAGATTTTTCTTCTGAAATGAGGATACCTATCAGGAATTATATGCCTTTTTAAACTATAATTAGGTAAATTAATAAATATTTTCATTACTGTACTACACAAATCAGATACAGTGCTAATGCCTATATGGTAAGTGCAATTAGTGCTTCGGAGCAGTGTGCGTGGCAGCTTGCGTCTTACTCTCTGGCACTTTCATGCCACTTAAACAAGAGTACTCATCTAAATAGAGGTTATACCAGTGAAGAAGCTCTTTCCAGAAGCTTTTCTTTCCATATATCAACACAAATCCACTGACAGTAGTGTAAAGCGTTGAAATAAGAATGGATATGCTCATGGTGTTTGCACTGTTTAACACCACTGAGGACTGAGTATAAAGATCTACAATCAGAAAACAAAGGAAAACCACCACCAAAGTAAGGTTCATCCTGATCACCCTCATCTGAGTACCCAGCTTTGGAGCATGGGTGCCATTGGTGCTTTCCTTCATGTGGCGTAGATGGATAGACAGGTGATATGAGATGGATATACTGCATTTGATCATCACTATACCTGGAACAATATCTGAAATGACTACAAGATAAATAATGTAGCTGAGTCCCGCAGCCCCCTCTGGTATGATTGAACCACAGTCAGCAGTTGTAGTACTGCTGTTATTAAATGTCACTACAGTTAAAAGTGGGACACAATTGGCAAAGGCACACATAAAAATTACAACCACCACAGTAAGAACATGCTTTAGAATAGCTTCCTGAATTCGTGTGTAGCAGTGGATAGGTGCAATCACAAGCTTAGTGCTATAAAAAAAGGTAAGGAAGGCAGTAGTCCACATAATTGAGAATTTCAGGGAGAAAACTAACACCAATAAAATGGATTCCACAGTTCCATAAATACAATTTATATCCACCTGAATCATTGTCATCCACCAAAAAGCGACGACTTGATGACCGATACTAGCCATGGATATACCAGTCATTATAGTGTCACCTGGGCACAGATGTAGGTGGTTCTTTCTGCAGTTTCGCTGGTTCACCAGTAAGATATAGATATTAGAAAATATTGTAAGAATGGCTAGAAATCCTGTTAAGAGCCAGATTCCAATCTTATCCAGAGTGCCCAGCATGATTGATGATGTATGTGTACAAACCTGTTTCATAAGGAAGATACATTTATTGGGGATTTTTTACTTAAAATGAAAAAAAATAATAATTTTAACAAAATAGCACATCGATTCTTAAGCAAAATTCTCTTAACATATAAAAGGATTACATTACCTTGGTGGCTTTCTCAAATTTAGTCACTTGTTTCAGTAACTGTTGGATATTGCAGAAGTAAAATTAGGCAGTATATTATTCCATTTGTTTGGATCTACAATAACCTGAGTCATTCTGAAGCATCATGTAATGTTCTGCAGTTGAGGCAGAAAAATAAACTGGTCTTATATTTATACCAAGGTCTTCAGTCATTTTAATAAACTGTGGGCGAATTATACATTTGCATGACTGGTCAAGTTAACCACCTTCAGATTTTGTGGTGTGGAAATTCACCTAATATTCAAATACCTTTTTCTGGGGATCTTCACACAACACACTATTTTATTCATGTGTGGCAAAGATTCTAAATACCATCTTAATTTTAGATTTAAGAATGTAAAAATAACTAACTAAATAAATAAAAGTAAAAATTAAATCATAGGTTTATGGTCATTTAGAATAGTCATCATGGCTAAATTACTTTGTATAGTTCCTGATTTACATTTAGTTCTGTTACTCTTTTAAAGAAGGAGCAAGCAGCACAAAATATGCTTTAAAATATGTTTCTTTCTGTTATAAGGTTTTAAATATAATAATATTAGTTATCTGTATGTGGTATGCATATGGTAGTCAAGTATTTAAATCCTGATTCTAAATTGTTAGACTAGAATTATTGAGGTAGGCTCTGGGTGCAAGTGCAAGTCTTTAATTACAGTGTTCAGAAAACCAGGGAGACAAATCCAAAATGTATTCCAAAGATAAGGTCAGGCTATGGTTAGGCAACCTACAAACACTATATCACAAAAAACTTAATAAAAGGCTTAGGACACAAATATGGTGGCATTCTAAATTTGCAACATAAAGGGCTCACATATATGAAATATGCAAAAAACAGGTGAGAACAATTAACATAATCAAGGGACACAAAACAAACTGAATAGACAAGTGACTAGGAACTTGTCTAAACATAAGTATCAGGACTGGGTATGGCTATCTTGTCTAGTCACCAGGGATTCTGGGAACCGTAGTTGGGATACCCTAGGGCTTGGCATGGATGTGGTAGGAACAAAGCACTGACAGAAATTATTTGGATATACCCAAAATAAGTGCAAGTCAAATTTGAGGTTATACTGCTTTGCTTGCCCTGCAAGTTACCTCTCTTAAATAGTCATGGTTGACTTCATAAGACTGAATATCCAAATAGAATTTTACCATATACTAAGCAATAATAATGTGAATTTTCTTAAAAGTACTTTCAGAGATTTATAATTACTTTTACATTTGAACTATCTTCAATTCAATTCAATTCAATTCAATTTAATCAGTATAGCGCTTTTAACAAAGAACATCTTTTTTTTTTGTTTTTTTTTGGGGGGGGGGGGGCATGTTCCACCAGTCACTGGGCAGAAGACCGGAAAACATCTA
>JAOVVF010000031.1:110394-124354 GCA_028565595.1 Duopalatinus emarginatus | reverse complement strand
CCATTTTACAGTCATATCGGCTTATGATACTACAAAATAGATTGGCAATAGACTGGCAATAATCTTTTAGCAAGGAGGAACATGTTAAATAATCAGCCCTTAATGTTGCTCAGATGTTACTGATCCCAGAGAAGCCTTTAAAAAATACATCAAAGACATAGAGGATCTACATGATCGCATTAACTACATAGATGGTTGGTGGGTATCGTGCCGAGAGGTTATATTGATTTTGGTTACAGTTTTTGTCATTATATTGTCGATTTACCTTTTGATACGTTGTTGCAGTATATGTATCTCTAGCGCAATTAAGCAAGTGAATGTGGTAGACATTATATTAGAACATAATGCCGCCCATTATATTTGTTATGCCTGAACTTAAAGCTAGCTCCTATGTCTAGCCAGAACAGATATGGTTAGAATAAATAAAGTCCTACCACTAATGTAAATAATAAATTTCAGTAAAATGGATGCATATTAGGTGCATCCAAAGGGGGGAATTGAGAGAATCTTTTTTTATTTTCTCTTCCACTTTGTATTCTATTTTCTTTATTCTGTACCATTCACTGTTTTTCCTTACACTGATGGTTTTTAGGTCTCGAGACCAAAGGCACACCCCTCGTAAATTCTGATAGCAGGGAGGTTTTGGGTGAAACGCTTCCAGAGTTCTTTCAGAGATATAAGGGCCTTCAATTTTCAAATACCCACACACCAAAAGGCCTTGCTCCTCCCCAGACCTTTGGTATATAATACGTTAAACTCTGTGTACTAATTAGAACTGAGAAGAACTAAGTCCTGTAGCAGAGAAGACAACACCAAGAATAAACTACATCTTCTTCCTATGCAATCCTCTCGTTCTCCTGATGTTTTACCTTTTTGTCAGGGAAAAGTTCCCACCAGTGTGGAGTGATAATCTGTCACAGATCAACCATTCAACCCTTAATTTAGGATTCAGGTCCTAGTGCGTCAAATTTAATTAATGAAGCGAAAATAAAGACAGATAGTAAAAATAAGTACTCCTCTGACAACTGTGCAGTGGAATTCACCTCCGTATTTAACCTATCTGTGCAGTAAAACACACACATACACACTAATGAACACTAGGGGGCAGAGTACACACATGCCTGTATGCAGTTGGGGGTTAAATGCCTTGCTTAAAGGCACTTCAGTTGAGGCAACCATTCAAGTATTATGATAATAATACCTCTGGGTCAAAGGTTAGTGCCGATATAGTGTGCTATATCAACAACGTTAGGTCATTTATCCTTGGCTCCTGGCAAACTTCTTTTCTCACATCCTGGTTTTCTTTTTCTTCTAAGCCCAGGGTTTGAAATTTATATATAAATTAAAATAAAGTCAAGACAGAAAAGCGCAAGGACTGACCTCTTTTTTTCATCGCGAGTGTGCGCGCGAGGGCACGCTCTCTCTGAAAGAAAAGCGCGTGAGTGTAGCCGATGTGGTACAACTGGGAGCGCGCGTGCGCGTGTATTTGCGTTTCCTCGCCGTAAGTTGAGGAGCGCGACACATTGTAGTGCAAAGGAAGGTTGCGTATCTTTGCGAAATATAGTCGACAGTTTTCCGTGAAAGTACTTTTTTTGCTAAGCATTGAAAACATGTCTGCCCCAGCAACTAAAGTGAGTAAAAAGGAGCAGAACTCGAACCACGACGGCGCGGACGAGACCTCCGGTAAGAAAAGCGGCCTCATGAGCATCGCCATTTTCACTTTCTCTTTTTACGTTTTTCAGTCACTTTGACCAAATGTTTATCAAAACGGCGGCAGCAAAGCTTATGTAAGTTTACGTATATCGCTGCGACTTTCATGAGATTGTGATTGGCTGTGGTCGTTGCCGGGGCTGGATGTTGTGAGCATTCATGATCAGGGGAAGGCGCCGGCAGTGGAGGCCACGTTAGATAGCCACTGAAAGCTAACGCCATTGCTGCAGCCAAAATGTGCCCTAATGTGTTCAGATAAAAGTTTATTTATCAGGATTGTGCACTGCATATACTTTAAAAGACCGTGTTGCACGTACAAAAATATATTTCGTAATGATGAATCAGCTGGATAAGTCGTCGAGGCAGTACAATACTTTTGTTGTCGGGTAGCGACCTCCGCCATGATGCACATAGCAGTTAGCCAGTCTTGCATGTTGGCTGTACACTTTGGACAGTGGTGTGTAGTACATCTCCAAATCATTTCAGTGTGTAAACATATGTTTCTGAGTTTTATGGTAATTGTATAAAAAGCGAGTTTTATGTTTGTTAACCATCTGATGATGATGTATGAAAGAGGGGATGCACCCAGGTAAAGAGCTCTGTTTCTGCACATTTAAACCACGCGGCCGAACAGCAGTAAGCGGCGTCTGTCGTCTTGCACAAGAAAACTAGCAGTTACAACGCACTTAGAGCTGAGCAACGGCACAGTAATGCACATCTTTTAGACACAACGATACCTAGCTTTTTGTCCACCAAGACGAATTTAAGTACATTTTCAACCTGCGTTAAGAAGTTATAAAGTTAGCTCGACTTATTTGGAAATTGGATTGTTTCTTTTAGCCGTATTAATGTAATTTAACTCATTGTTTCCCCATACACATTTGTAAGATGATAAGATGACATATTTTATTTGAATATTCTGAAAATGTGTTTGCCCTGATCATAGTCCCTTTGTGTCTTTTCAGAAAAAGAGCAACAGGAAGCTATTGAGCATATTGACGAAGTACAGAATGAAATTGACAGGTCAGTTCATTTTTGTCCCCATTTAAAATATTATATTTATGTAACGAAATAAGCTGCATGCGTTTGTCCATCACAGACTAAACGAACAGGCAAGTGAGGAAATCCTCAAAGTCGAGCAAAAATACAACAAGCTTCGCCAGCCATTTTTTCAGAAGAGGTCAGAACTTATTGCCAAAATTCCAAATTTTTGGGTCACTACGTTTGTGAATCACCCACAAGGTAAGCAAGCTAAAATCACCATCAACCATAATTGTACAAATACAGTTTGACCTTATCTGGTTGATCATTTGTTTGAACAAATTGGACCAAAAAAGGGAGAATTGTTAATATTATGCCCTTTCTGTGCCCACCCAGTCTCTGCTCTCCTTGGAGAGGAGGATGAAGAAGCACTTCACTATCTGACCAGGGTGGAGGTAACAGAATTTGAAGACATCAAATCAGGCTACAGAATAGATTTTGTAAGTGTTGTGCATTTCTGAGTATTTTTGGAAATAAATTAATATTTCTTTGTCATTCTTATGTTTGATATTTTTGCTTGTCTTTTGTAGTACTTTGATGAAAACATGTATTTTGAAAACAAAATCCTATCCAAAGAAATTCACCTGAATGAAAGTGGAGACCCAACTCCAAAGTCAACAGAGATCAAATGGAAACCAGGAAAGGTGTGAATAAAGATTTTTTTTTTTACTCAAATATATTTTATATATATTTTTTTCTTTAAATGCTGTAAATATTTTATTAAAGAAACATAATCTGTGGTGATTTTAAGGACCTCACAAGCCGTTCCAGTCAAACTCAGAGTAAGGCAGGCAAGAAAAGGCAACATGAAGAGCCTGAGAGCTTTTTCACCTGGTTCACTGATCACTCTGATTCAGGAGCAGATGAGTTGGGGGAGGTCATAAAGGATGACATCTGGCCCAATCCTCTCCAGTATTACCTGGTAAGTCTTAATAGTTTTCCACCCTCAGTACGAGGAGGGAGTATGCTCAAAACTTGCAAGCTGAACAAAGGTTGTTCTAATTTGCCTGTAGGTCCCAGATATGGAAGATGAGGAAGGAGAGGGTGAGGATGAAGATGATGAAGGTCTAGAAGACATTGATGAAGAGGGAGAAGATGGAGATGATGGGGAGGTATTTTGCAGTAAATTATTTTGTAGTGTAATTACCACCCAGTGGTAATAATAGTAAACTGATGCTTTGAAAATGTCTCTCTTATTTCAGGATGATGGTGAGGATGACTGAAGAGTAACAAAGTTGAGCATAAATTCATCACTGCTTGGTCCTGTCTACCACAACCCATCTGCTTCTTTGGTGATCCTTGGGAGCAAAAAAGCATCCTTTTACCCTCGTTTCATCCTGTGTTTTTTTTTTTTTTGTGCTCCATCCCGTCCTGACGGTGCCATGTTGAAATCCCCCCAGGAAGACATTTAATAAAGTGACTGCAAAATACTGCCACTATGGCAAATAATCCTCAATTACCAAATACACATTGATGATTAAAACAAATGGCAAGGCACTGTAATATAAGCAGCACACTGTCCGGAGTAGACTTGCATATAGGGTAAACTTTTTATATAAACATATATGCATATTTCATCCTGTTAGTGTGGTTAAATGAACATGGTGAACAAGGCCATGGTGTGTGATGTGTATTTCTAGCATCCTTCTTAACGGCTTTGTTGTTCTTGTAGTTACAACTGCTTGGTGATCTTGAGTTTTCCCCTCTAGCGTGCGGTGTCAGTAACAAATTACAATCTTACTTTTTCCCTTTCTGTGAGCTTGTAATTTTTTAATGAGGGCTGACCCTCAGTGAGGGAGGAAACAAGGATATTTGGAAAGCATTTTTTTTTTACAAAAAAAAAAAAACCTTTGTTTCACAGATATTCATTGGATTTGAAATGACATTTTGATAAAATAAAGTATTTAAAAATGGACAAAAAGTTGTGTCTTGGCTGCTGGGGTTAAGATGACGTTTATACAATTCCAGTATACGATTTGTACAATGTACGCAAGAGAAACTTTAAATAGAACAATTAAAGCAAACTTTCTCAGTTAGGAAAGTCTAAAAAAAAAAAAATGTACCTTCCTGTTTTTCTATAAACCATTTATTTGGGAGAAGCCCTTCACATGAGAAAAGTAGTGCTAAAAGGTGGGCTTTTTTATTTGTGGGTCAGCTTTTAAAAGACTTTGGTGTCAAGGGTTGAGGTAATAGTTGCTGTAGCAGTTTGTGTAATTAAGGCATCAAGTTTTTTGTCATTATCTTTTGCTGGAATTCCTGTAACAAATAGGGGCATGACTATATGAGCATTAATTTATTATATTTATGTTCATATACATGGGTGGTTCATAAAGTGGGATATATTTGGGTATATTGCAGTTTTATGCCAGGCAGCTCTCCAGTTGAAGCCCCATGTGTACATTTTAACCTTGATGGTTAAAACTGACTCCTGATTAATACTGTCTAATTGAAATGCTTGTTTTCTGGAGGACAGTGGCCCTTATTTCATGTTTGTATAATAGTTTAATGTTTTTCAGCCCTCAGCTTCAATATCCACATAATCCAGCAAAGACACATTTTCTACACTTCAGAAATTACATTTCCAGAGTTATCCTAAGACATCATTAGTGAACCTCTTTATGAAACACATACTGGGCACTTTAATAGAAACACCTCTGCATGTTGATAGAATTATTCATTCAATCCACCAATCATGTAGCAGCAGCACCATGCATAAATTAACCAGATACTGGTCAAGGGCTTGAGGGAATGTTGACTGTTCACTTAATCCCTACCTGCTTGATTTTATGCATTGCTATACTGCAACATGACTGCCTGGTTGGATTATTTCATGAATGAGCAGGTGTGCCTATTAAAATGACCAGGAAGTGCATATTTGCCATACATACACCAAGATATGATTTTGTAACTTAAAAAAAGATGCACAGCAGTCATGGATGTGTGTGAGCATAATACAAGCCATAACTCTTGCTCCATTAATAAGGCATAATGGTATAGTGTAAATAGCATGTCAGGATTCATCTCCATAAGTATTCAAATAATTAAATCAAAACCCTCAGGATCTCCAGAAGCCTGAATTCAACTGTCCTTTGGGTGGCTCAATCTGCTTGGTGCTTAAGGACTTCTATGAGAAAAAATAAAGGAAAACCATTAGAAACATACAAAATAAAAGATTTGACAATATTAAAAATTGCAGAATTCTATCTATTTTTAATTTTTGGTACTGGTATAAGCTAAATTTATGTCCATTATGGTATTCGTTAGTGTCCCCATGTAGCTTCATTGAATGAGTGATGTTCATCTAATGAAACTCCAAGCTATAGGCAGTCAGGGTATAGGGGGTCAAAATAGGTCACACCTGTTCCTCGTTCCTCACTTTCATATTAGGGTCCTCTGCAGACATTTTGTTGGATATGACAAAATCCTCTCAAAATCAAGCTAAAGACATAGACAAAAGCCATAGGACAGGAACTAGTATCATGCATGAGCCCCTTTAGCCTGGTAGAGTGCAGAAACTTGACATGGCATCCATTTCACAAGTGGATGGATGTTGAGCCATGCCATCTAATTATTTACCCGCAGCTCAGTGGGATCTCAGGTGCGACTGAACTACTTCCTTACCCTGCATAAAAGCTTGATTGGGATCATGTTAGGTAAACATGCAGGCCACATCATTCATCATAACTCTCCAGAATGCTCTTGGAGCCAATTCTGGATGACTTAAGCCATGATTGCATAGAGCATTATCCTACTGAAATATTGTTGTTGGAATACATAAAAGTCCATAAAAGGTGGCAAAAGTGAAATACATTAAGGACATGTTTAGGCAGACTAGTTGACCCAACCCATTCCACAAGGATACTCCCCACACCAGTATGGAACCAGCAACAGCCTGCACAGCTCCTTGTTAACATTTAGGGTCTATGGCTTAATGGGGTTTGCACTGAAGTACATCTTCTTCTTCTTCATTAAAAATGTACTGAAGGCATTTTGAAGGATAAGATTTTTAAATACACCACAAGAAAATGATTTAAAGATAAGAGTCAGCAAGTCAAACTTTTATACAAAGCAATTATAACAGGAGTAAGGGATCAAACAGTAATGTACTCTATTTGCCCAATCAGCTAACTGTAGTGAAGTCTGTGCGTTTGTATTTTGATCCATTAAGCTAAGTTGATAGCATAGTTTTGGGGTTCTGCCATGCATTATGCAGCTTTGTTGTGTGCCCTTAGTTGCAAACTGTAGCACCAACAACCCCAGGAATCAGTCATTATCTCCAAATAAAAGGGTGAGAATACTTTTTTCTGTTGTGCCATAGAATACAGGTGAGATATTTGGGGTTTTTATTAGTTGTCAATTATAATCATCAAATTAAAAGAAATAAACACTTGAAATATATCAGGCTGTGTGTAATGAATGACTATAATATACAAGTTTCACTTTTTGAATGGAATTACTGAAATAAATCAACTTTTTCATAATATTCTAATTTTATGACCAGCACCTGTATAAACTGACATGCCAAAAGTTATGGGATAGCAGTATGTAAATTGATTATGAAGTGGCATTATCTCAGAAAATGGCTTGGGAATGCCCACACCTGTATACATTGTGATAGGGTATCTTGTGAATGAGGTTGAATGGCCAGACAAATTATTGAATTAGCGAATTATCATGGGTGCCAGATTGATAAGACATTTCATTTTTGTGGGCATGTAACATTTCTTGATCCACAGTGTTGTGTGTACTGGAAATACGTCATTACTCCCAAAGTGGACGCCACAGTGGTCATTCACAGGTGCTTAATGATTGTGATTGGCCGTGTCTGGCTATAATTGCCAGGTAAACAGACAAGCAAATGTGGCAGAAATCACACACATTTAATGCAGTAAGAAATCACTAACTGGACCGTAAACTGCTGACAACATGCAGTGTGGTTCAAGGAGTCATGGTACCAATTGTTTCAGGCTGATAGTGGGGCTAATGTTATGTTACCCATGCTATGAGAACCTACACCACTGCAGTATGGAGCTACCACCAGCCTGGACAGTCCCTTGACTGTCTACACTACAGACCCCATGAAGCCATCGACCCCAAGGGACTGTCCAGGCTGGTGGTAGCTCCATACTGCAGTGGTGTAGGTTCTCATAGCATGGGTTGGGTCCTGCACCTACAAATACAACTGTGGGTGTATATCCCAATGGGATGGCTCAACATCTGTCCTAACATCTTCCATTCACCAAGCTGCTGCACTTCACAAGGATAGAGAAGAGTCCTACTCAATAGTAGTTTCTATTTCATGGCCTTTGGCATGTCATTGTAAGTACCTTTGATACGTTAATAAGTATTAACATATGGATATTTTAAATGCATCAATTTTGAATAATCTGTCACAGGGCTTTTCCGCTCACCTCCAGGAACTGCTTAAGTCTTGTTACAGAGCCCATCTGCCCACTATTGGTGACTGCTTCAATCCTGAAACCAAAACAGATGGTGATGTAATCTGATGAGGCAGTCATTAAATATAAGATGTTCGGTGATTAAAGAAGACAAATTACAGGTCTAAGCAACTCAATTATTTTTGTCAAACAAACTAAAGTGACTTTAGAGTCACTTACATGAGTTCTGAACGCAAAGAGAAGATAAGGTATAATTAGCGGTAGTACACTGCATCATAAGAACTGTTCCACAATTTTCCCCAGTGATCACCAGCAGACACTTTATTCCCTTTTCGGGTTGTGAATATTGCAGTCACTAAACAACTATGGCTGTAAATGTACCTGGGAAAGTATTTCTCTTTGATGAAGAGCAGAAGTTTCCAAAACTGTCCTTGGTATTGTTTCATAAGTGCATTTCCACAAACCTGTACATGTTGAGAGAAGTAAAAGGAGGACTTATTTATAAATGCCAGGGATTTCACTTAGGATTGTTTAAGTTGTATTTAATTGTATGTAATGTTTAGGATTGTATTTTTTACCTCTAGAAAGTCAAAGAGAAGAGTTGCGGTAACGTCAGCAAGAGGTTCCATATTCAGCATCTGAGCCAACCAACGCCAGCCATGATTCAGTCCATGAGGACTAGCCTGTAGCGAGAAATATGTGAAATGCATCTAATTATATAAAAAGAAAATAATTTTACAACATAATATACATATAATAAAGCACAATATACCCCTTGTTTGTTAGAATAAGGCCATCTTAGGTGTATTATGGCTGCATAGAGTCGGATCATTCCAGACATCCTTTTTAAGAAACTGTCTTGACTTTCCACCCCTGACTCATCTACACGATATCCAAGAATCCTACAGACCATGAAAAAGTTAATCAGAGTAAAAAACACAATTTGTTTTGTCAGGTGAAATGATCAAAAAAATAAACCATTGATTTGTAAGAGATCATTACTGCTGATATTCTTCAATGGAGGTGCCATCCTTCATTGGGGGGTAGTGAGGAACAGCATATGGGCACTTCTTGTGGAGATGGGCTAAGAAGAGGTCTCCTACTTTTGGGTGCAACTCCCATACACCTGAAGCCACAACTGCAATGGGGAATGCAGCTTCATGGTGAGATGCCACCTCCTCTTCTCCTTGTTTCTATGAACATTATCAGTCAGGATATTTAGCTTTATGTACAATTGTTTGATTAATTTCGATAAAGCTAGATAAATAATGTAAATAATAAAAACACTTGCAAATACTATAACTTACCACAAACTTTTCTGCCAATTTATAACTCACAAATTCTAGTCCATGAGGAAGCTGGGATGTGGAAACTGACTTTCCACCAGACACAACTGGTCGTCCTTGTAATAGTTTGTCAATCTTGTCAAAAATCTCTTTCAGCTGGGAACCTAGAGGTTATTCAGTCATCAAAAATTGGTTTGTGGTTTACGTTTTTCTTAAGATGGATGTACCATTATGCAACAAGTCTGAAAGCAGCAGGAAACAATAATAATCTCACCTGAAATACTGGAGATCTGGCTTACAGGAATTGTTGCAGCTTTCTGGAGCTCCATCCTATTTTTTTTTGTCTGCAAAGTCACATTAACCACAAATATTTATACACATGCGCACACACACACAAGGTGCTTTACAGCATTTATTATTCAAAAAAAAACAAAAAAAAAACCTTTTTGACCTGCATATCCTTTGTGCTGTTCAAATCTTCAAAGTATTGGGCACAGTGCCTGGCCAAACTTTGCAGTTCTTTGTACCATTTCAAGGTGCTGTCATCAGCTACAGTCTGCAGGTCTAGAACAAGTGCAAACACCGCATTGTTGGATGGAGAAATGCAATGTAAAACTTTAAAGTTACCCTGTCTGTTATTTCATGAAAGTAGTTTATTGGCTTTACAGTTTACCAGAAATAGATCTAATGACTTCCGAAGCTTCTGATTAGCCAACTACCAAAGTTAGGACTATTGGAAGATCCAAGCAACTCTGCTACAAACTCAGAAAAGAAGCAGAACTTGTGTCAACAAGGATGTTTCCACCCCAACAAGTATAGTAATTATTGTTACAAATTAGGCCTAAAATTACCTTAATATATACTTCAAACAGCAAGGAAGATATATAAAATAACAATCTCAGACATTTGACCTTGCAGTGGTCTTCATCTGGTTTTGAACATGAATAAGCAGAGAGACAACCTCAATAATGCAGACCTCATAAAATTTCTGAGCCAAAAGCGTCTGTCATACTATTGTATCAAAATCCACACAGGACTGGTATTGTTCTTTTTTATTCGCACCCACATTTTTAAGCAATTAAGTGTCATATTGCCCAGGAGTGCCCTATTGGGTTAACTCATTCAACATTTAATAGCTCAGAATTAGCCAAAAATAAATTAATAAATAAAATCAAGAACAAAATATCAATCTGTAACTAAAATTAACCTCTGGTTAAAGGCCAAAGGCTCTTAATCCAAACATGATCATGTTCTTGCTTCTTAATTATTTTTCTCAGCTAAAACACAATGCTGCAGCTTAGACCGTAAGGCCCAGTAACACCAAATCTGGCAGGTACATAGAGCAGGAAATGACTCAGCCATCAAAAATGGTGCATATTGGCCTCATGGTGGCGCTATAACAGTAAAAAAACAATTTGGTGAATTTTGGTGCATTTTGTGTAATATCTTCTAAAAAAAAAATAATAAAATTTTCCCCGATTTTCTTGGGTGAAGCTAAATCAAAGCTGCACTTTTTGCTGTGGGTACTTAGATTTTGTGCATAATTACAAAATATGTGAAACCTAATTTTGCAAAATAGTCCTAGGGTTAATGTCTTAAAATCATGAAAAAATGCTGACTTTTTCACCTGTTTGCGCTTTAACACGTTGATTGTATATGTGCAGTAATGACAATGTCATGTGCAGTAATGTATATTTGTTTTGTGTATATGTGCAGTAATGACAATTTTTTAGTAATGTGGCTATACCACTGCCAGGGTTGGTGCAATTAGGATCTACAACTTTACAGGTATATCGGAGACTAGATTCTGAGGCAGACTGTAAAGTTTGGTGCACGTACATCGTTAGGGGGTGCTGTAATTGCTGAATAACAGTTTCTTAGCAACTATCAAGCTAAAAATTTATTTATTATAAATAATATATTATTTTTTCATTATATTTTCAAGCCTAAATGGTCAGATCTCAGGAAATGTGTGTCAAATCAACACAAAAATTCTCTCACATATACAACAAGAAGTGGCATGCCAAATTTCAGCCAAATCAGCTTTTGGAAGGCTCTACAACACACAATTAGCAATTATTTTTAAACCCTTTCTGGGCATGGACCCTTCATTCCGCTTGCGGCTATATTTTCTTTCTTGTTTCTTCAGGCTCCTCTTCAAGGGGTAGAATGCATGGTCAGTTAGGTTAAGGTCTGGTGACTTGGAAGGTGTACATCCTTCCACATTCGTCCCCCATAAAGTCCTTTTTGTGTTGGCAGAATGTTTTGGGTGAATAACAAAAAAAAATCAAATATACTGAGGGGACTATTCTACTGATACGTGAGCTCTTGGATTTTTAGCTTAATTTCTGAAAATCAGCAAAACATCCTGCACTATACTTTGCCATACTTTACACATACCATTTATTCCATCAGATAATTAAAGCTTTTGATACTCATTAATAAAATATGCCATGTCCTTTAGCACTGGTTATTAGTTATCATTAGTTAAGAATTCCTTAGCTAAAGTTTAGTAGGTTCAAGAATAGACTGTAAACTCTCTAGGTGGGGGTAGCCATGGCCTTATAGTCTTGTAAACAGAAGTCTTGTGATCAATCCCTGCAAGACATGGCTAAAGTGGCCTTGAGCAAGGCATCCAACCAGCCCCCTACCCCGGGTGCCGTTGTGTGGGGCTGCCACCTGCTCTACAAGTGTGTTCCCTGCCCCTAGTGTTCACTTGTGTGTTTCTGCACTGATGGATTAAATGTGGAGGTCACTATCCTCTGTGTTCAAACACAGTAAACAAACAGTTCACTTTCTATTAATTTCAAAGAGAGGTTTAAAGGAAGACTTACTTAGGTATTTTAGAGGCTGATATTTTATTTTATTTTTTACCTTTTTTGGCTTGGTTTTTAACAGATAATGATGCACTTTTCTCATGCTCTTCTTGGTGGGTTTTCATCTCTGCCTGTTTCTTCTTGCATTTTTCTTCCTTTTGCTCGTTCTTCTTTTTCTCTTGTGCCTTAGCAAGCTCCTCCTGAATGGCTCTTACCAGTGTTTTCATTTCCTGTAGGGCCCCTTCTACTGCAGTCATGTCTTCCACAGTCGGAAACTGTCCCTGCACAGCACACAAAGTTAAGATCAGACGTGCTCCACATATGCACAGATTATGAGCCTATTCATAATTTCACTGCTCTTTGAAAAAGGTAAATTCTGTAAATATCTGTGATATATGTAAAGTATCAGAAAAATCTCTTCCCCAAGGCTCTGCACTTTGTTATAACTGCAAGGTTTCTAGGTACAATTTTTTGATGTTCTCTCAACTGGCTAGGACTTTAAAACCATGGGCAATATTTAAAACTAAAAAAAGCAAAATCGCATTCTTAAAAATACCTTTTTGATATATCTGGAGACATAGTTAAGCAACACTTTTCTGAAGAATATCTACATAGCACCTTTACACATTCCTAAACTCTGCACACTCTCATTATAATGCAATGTTGGCTCATTTATAAAAGGTTTGTGTCAGAACTATATGGTGACATTAAGGTCTCATGTAACAATTCAGAAAAACCCTGACTTCTTATGAGCCTGAAAAATTATAAAAAAAAAAAAAAAAAAAAAAAAAAAGATCGAAGGTGTATGTGGTTCACAGCAGCGCTATTAATGCAATCGGATTACCACTTGCTTTTAAGCTACTGATATTCATCTGGTCGGCATACAGGCCTAAAAAGTACATATATTAAACTAGACCATCCACATTACAATTGCAGAGCATTAAGTTCAAAGTCAACAATTTATACATGTTTAATAATCAATATGCCTTATTGATTAGGCATATTGAGAGACAAAATAATAACTTTCAACATAAAGTTGAAGATATTACGGAGTCTCAAGCAGTTAAGTCATAATGATAATTGAGGGTTTGTAGTTTCCAATTCACATTAAGACAAAGCAAATATATTATAAATGTAACACAAATCTTAGATGCATCCTTCAATATGCCTTATTAAAGATTTGGCCAATGTTTGAAACATACCCATTAAAAAAGAAATAAATAAATAATAAAACTCCTGAAAAATAACAACTCACTTCAGCTGTAGTGCGTACCACCTCTGAAACCTGTGAACAAAGCTGGTTGCCACGGTTAATGTAAGAACTGTATTCCAAAGTGGGGCTTGTTTGTGTGTAAGGTGCAGGTTCCAGGAGCTGATTGAGCCTTAGCACCTCCTCTTGAATGGCATTGAGTCCTCTCAGTCTATCCCTGCCCTCCAGCTGCCTCTGTCGCTCAAGTTCTGCATCCCTCAGCCTTTGTTGTTCTGCCTCACGCAGCCGAAGGTTTAGGATCTGTCAAAGAAAAAGCATGTAACAACTCGATAATAAGCATTAAAACAGTTTTTCATATCAACTATCAAAGATAGTTAGTAAATGTTAGTTTTCTTACTGCTATTCAACAAGATATGGGACAGATCATTCCCACAAAAGTCACTTTTGGAGACTTTCTAAAAATGCTTGCTGTCAAAATCAACATGTTAACCGTTGTTG
>JAOVVF010000031.1:89371-101697 GCA_028565595.1 Duopalatinus emarginatus | reverse complement strand
CTGAAAAGATTTTTACCAAAGGTAAAAGAAATAGACCAGAAATACAACTGCTTTGGCATATAATGTTTTTTTTGTAATTTCCCCAATGAATAGCAATTTTATATTATGTGTAAATACATTTTTGGAGAGGCATGTTAATATATTTTAAAGTACCAATCACATGCATTAGCAGATTACATGACATTATAAGAATTTATTTGAAGTTTGAAATAAAATACAACAATGAATCATATACACTTCATTTCATAACTAATACTTGTATCTAGTTGTACTGCCAAATCTACCTCTTCAGCATAGGTAAGCTGGCCTAACTGGTCTGCCAGCTCTACCCAGCTTGACCAAGATGGTCAACCAGCTAAACCAGTTATAAAACAGCTTGACCAGTTTAGAATCCAAGCTGGTTTAAGCTGTTTTTTCCAGCAGGGTAAACAAACCAGCAATCTGCCAAAATGAATTATAGCGAGTTCATAAAATTCATTGCTTCGATTTAAAATTGGAAGATGAAGCCAATGAGCCAATGTTTGTCATCCTTACAAACAAGGATTAGGATGAGCTGGATATTTTGATGAATAACATAGCAAACTGTATGGATAGCACCTGAAACCAATGGGAATGATTTCCTCTACAGATTAAGTTTGACATTTAGCTCCACTTTGGAAGACAAGGAAAGGAAAGAAATAGGCAGCTTCAGTGGGAATCATTCATGATACAGAATAATGGAAATGGGGAAAAATTTGTTACTCTATTTTTTAAATCTCAAAACAAACTTCCCCATTCGATTCATATTTTAAGAGTTGCACAGTGAAAAGTACAGATAAATGGGTTAAATCACTAGCCAAGTAACAGAAATTCTAATATGACACTAAATCTCACTAATTTTTACTTCTGTTGGCATAATAGTCTCTTAATAATAGTCTGTTCAAAAATCACTCATTTTATTTGCTAGGATAAAACACTAATATATATTTGACTTTAGTTTGATTCTGCAGAGTTTGGCAGAGTTTGGTGTCGTTGCCATGTGTATGTGGCAGAGTGATATTTGGAGAGCTTCAGTCCTAGTGCCATTATCTCAGGGAGTTTTTCCTTGCCACTGTCGCCACCTGCTTGCTCATTAGGGATAAAATTTCTAATAATTCTATAAATATATACCCCTTTTTATTATTTTCTGTAAAGCTGCTTTGGGACAATGCCCATTGTTAAAAGCGCTATATAAATAAAATTGAATTGAATTTAATTGAATTATTGTGTAATAACAGCACTCATGGAACATCTCTTGGCCAATCAAATTGCAGGGTCGGAACTGTGTATAACTGTGGTATAACTGTGGTATAACGTACATTTTAGATTCTAGTTTTTCTGTATTTTACAATGATTATTCAACACTGTAGACAATTGTTCTGTTTACAACAATAGCACATTCTTTACAAAATAGTTTTCTACATCACATAAGATTAAAAAGCAGGGGAAACATTCTAGTAGTCCGTAATGAAATTCTTGCTGCATTTGTGTTTATAACTGTGTGATCAGCTTGTAGTGGTAATTTCAGCTGAGCTCATTTTCTGTATGTGTCTCTGTGTTACCATCATTAATTAATTAGTTAATTTTCTAAGTAACAGTAAAAATACTAAGTAAAAAAACTACTCAAGTACTCAATAACTGCAGAGTAATCTCTTTGTTTAATAATCAGGACATCAAATAATACACCCGCATGCACAAAAATATAAAACAGCAATGAACAAATTAAAAACCAGAGAATATCTGGAGAAGAAATGACGAATGGGAAAGTGAGTATTATGAGACATGCTGATGCAGGAACCAATCACAATCAAAACATTTGTTAGATTCAGATTTACATTTCTCAAATAAAGATTCAGGTCTTCTGGTGTGCAGGCTGATCCTGGAACCCTCAGTGAAGGACAGCTGGCTGCTCCCGGAGATGGCAGTTTGATTCTGGTTGATGTCGCGCTGTGACATTTTTTAGTTCAGAAATTATTTACCGCTGACCAAACTTCAAAACTTTGGTGATGAATCTAGGAGTAGCTTAAAAACCTGTGGACCAGTTTAAATGGTTCAAGAGGAAAACAAACAAAACAACAACGCGTCAATAAAATGGGCAAACTTACGGAGGTGAGCTAAGTTAACTGCTAACGTCTGTTTTTCATAAGCTTTGCTTCATCAATTCACCAAGAAATAAATGAGTATAATATGTTGTGATTATAGTCTATAATCACACATCATGAATCTTAAACATCGTGATATGAAAAAAGACACAAAATGTTAAACCAAAGTTTTAAACACTTTTATTAGTTATGTCTAACTAGGTAATACTAACTATGTATCCATTACTAAATACTAGACCATCAATATTTGTTTCGATTCATTCATTCAAAACAATGATTCCAAAGATAATGTGATTATACTAACCAAGCACTAGCTAAAGAATTCAACAAACATAACAAGGTGAATTATTTCACTAATTTAAGATTAAAGATTACAGCCGTGAAGTGACTTTTGAAATTATGAATGAAATGGATTAGTATCTGGGAGGCTGGCTAAAGTATTTCACTCTCTGGCTACTAGGGTCCATTGTTAATTCATGGCAGAATACATGATTAATTAACAGTAAATAAACAAAGGAACTGATGCAAGAATTGCATGGGGCATTAGATATCAAAGCATATACACCATGGATTACAGCATAATGAAGAAAAAGGATAATCTAGAAATGCTGAAACCAAATCCGTAAGCCCCAAGAATCCCCAAGCTTGGTCACAACTGGTTCTCAGCAGGTTTTCAAACATTAGTTCACCCAGCGCGGACCTGACGCAGGAACGGGCGGTTTGTACTGAGCTGCGGGCGGGAATAGGCGGCTAAAAAAATTATAGATTATAGACTATAGCCTAAAGGTAATTCCAAGTAAATAAAATACAGAGAATGAGAATAGAATATGAAACTACCTTTATTTCATTTAAAAACTACATGAAAATAATGAAATAGGAGCGTTATTCCCGACAAGTGCGTCAAAAGCTATGCAGACCAGGAAAATGAAACCCCAAGAATCTCTTTATTAATAGCCTATATTACGCTTTCTCTGGCGGGATGGGAGAAGACACAAAATCAATTCATGTCTATTAATGCGTGGGAATAATTCTTGTAGCTTCGCGGACACGTTGCACGCGTTGCGGTCGCGGGCGGTAATGGTCAGAAATTCAGCACAGTGCAGTTCCCCTGCAGTTCTCTAGTGTAGGCTGCTCCACACCGGAGGAGGTCACGTCAGCCCTATTGCCAGCTTGCAATACCCAGCTTTAGATAAAACCTATATAATAATTTTTTTTGTTATACACCGACGTTAAATAAATCTTCAACTAAACAATGAAATATTAGGAGTAAGCTTTGCCTTATTTACTGCAAGTAACAGCAGGATGTTCTTGGTTGATGATCAGTTGTTTGCAATATTTGCTCCCAGACACAATGGACATAAGGAAATTCTTTACAAAGAAGTGGAAAGTCAATTTTTTTTTCAAAATGGAAATGTTAGTGCTGGTTAATTAATGTTAGGAGATCTATCAGCTAGCTTATTGATAGATATCATTTAAATCTGTTAAAAATACACCAAAATGCAAGAAAAGGCATCTAATTCATTAAATTCATTTAAAATGCTTCCAACACCCCTGTGTAACACAATACTAATTGAATTCAAAATGCTTAACCAAGGGTAAAATTGGTCCAACAAAAAATATATTTTCGACCAGGCAGTGTATTTATGAGGAGAGTATAAAAAGTGGTGGGGCTTTAATTGATCAGCGTGCAAACAACAATGTTAGGTGTTTCTATTCAAAAAGCAGAGGCACCTAGCATTTACATGACACACATATAATGCAGGTAATTCTAAACATATCATATGTGTATCATATGCACAGTATTTACTCTAAATTGAAAAAATATTTTGCTTTCAAATTTAAACACCCAAACATTAAATGAACATGCATCTTAGTTTGTTTAGTTCATTTAATGGCTTCTAGCTGCTATACCAAGAAAGAGGATTAACTAGACAAATCCAAATCATTCAACACAATCTGGGTTAATGAACAGGCATGAATCAGCCAATGTATAGAGCAATAAGGGTGAAATGTAACTGTGAATGTGACTTAATCCAGCAAACAGAAAACATGAAGCAAAAACCCTCTAAAATAAAGGAAATCTCTAGGCAGTTTAGAGGACTAGATTTTATCACACACTCTAACTAGTTTCAGATACTCCAAGAATTTAACTAAGCACTCTTGTAAGTTGCTCTGTATAAGGGTATCTGCCAAATGCCATAAATGTAAATGTCACAGATGTCATAGATCAGTAAACAGACAGGAGTCACATGATGTACTAAGCACTCTCCCACTGTACTATGTTCTCGCCAACAAACTAAGCAATGTGGGAGGAAAATGCCAAAGTTTAACTGTTAATGCTGTGTTTGACTATATCTTTGAATCTCAACTATGAAAACTAAAGGAAAGGCTTCCTTAGCCTGGTTCAAACCAATAGATTTAATGGCAAGGTATAAATAGCAGTACCCAAAAATCACTATCTAGACCAGTGGTCACTAATGGGCGGACTGTAGTCTAGGTCTGGATCCAGACCTTCTCCTATCTGGACCAAGGCCTATAAACAGTAAAATATTAAGAATTATAACTTTTAACAGACTGTTTCTAGCATTTACAGTGTAGGTTTAGCAGACCAATCACATGCGTTGTCAGTATCATACTTGATACTTCTTAGCCAATCAGATGTTTGTATTATGATGCGTGTGGTAGACCGAGTCACACAAACACACAGGATATTGTCGAGAAACAGCGGTGTGAATTAAGTATGTCAGAATGTTTATTCTTCACACAGACAGGTATTCTTCACACAGAAAAATTAGCTTTTTTCCTTTAATGGCATCTGAAATATTACAGTCATCCATAATGATCTAACACAAAAGAAAAACAAAAAAGAAACAATTTAAAAAAATGAAGAGTCACTAGTATGCCTATTGTTTTTCCACATTGGGGTAACTACTATGCATTTTTAAAATTACAGTAAGGCTAAATAAATAGGATAAATAATATCTGAAAAATATCTGTGGTGAGGGGTGAATTCAAGTATTATCAAAGTATTATTGTACTAGATTTTGTGTTGATATTTTTATTATGATTTGATGACATATGACAGCTACAACATTTTTTTATAGGAATATTCTGCACAGCGAAGGCAGACATATGTTTGTCTTCCCCATGTCAGAATGGAGGCACATGCATAGAAACAATGGCTGGCTATACATGTTTATGCCCTAAGGAGCCAATTATTTATGTGGGTGAAGACTGTGAGCTACTATATGATGCTTGTGCGCATGTCAACTGTGATAACTGTATCAGCACATTGGGAATGGACAGCTACTTTTGTCCATGTCCAGAGGGCTTTGGAGGCGGTAATTGTACTCATACCTTGGATAAATGTGAAAGTAATCCATGTACAGGAATAAAGAACCACTGTGTGGATGCAGTTAATGGATATTTCTGTCACTGCCCTAGCGGCTACAGCGGCGAGGACTGTCAGACTCGTGTGATGGACTGCTCGGAAAATCCCTGCTTCAACAATGCAACTTGCATTCAGGCATCAGTTGGCTATGAATGCAAGTGTGGTCGTGGCTTCCAGGGTAACTACTGCGAACATGAAATTGATGAATGTCTGTCCCAGCCTTGTCAGAATGGTGCTATCTGCCTTGATGGTGTAGATGTGTACCACTGCTTCTGTGTGCCTGGATTTCAAGGTTACAACTGTGAGATAGATGTTAATGAATGTGCATCCCAGCCCTGTGAGAACAATGGAAACTGTATTAATTGGAAGGACCATTACATCTGTGAGTGTCTGATAGGGTTTACAGGTAAGAATGCTGCTGGATTTATAATTAATCAACTTATCAATCCACCACTTAAACTAGCGATGCACCTAATTTTTTGCCCGAAACCAAACTAAATTAAAAAATTACTTAAATGAATTAGCAAAACAAAATGTTTTATTGCCCCAATGTTATACTGCCAAAATATGACCATATAACCTAAATAAATGGTTAAAACCATGTATTTTTATTTGTCTTTTGAATAGTCTATTAGACTTATAACTGACTGCTGAATTAATGTAACACACATGCTGTTCATCAATAACAGTATTTTAACTTCAAACAAATTAAGGTAACAATTTAAATGCTATAACTCTTTTCAGATACACCTCTTAATAATTCAGCAGAACAGTGTCTGTAAATGGTAATTCTTAGGTCATTCTTAGGTCATTCTCAGACACTTTAAAATGTTTCCACACGGTAGACATGTTTACTGAGTGTGATTTTATCATTATGTTGTGAATTGGGGTTGTGTTTCTTTAAGAGGATATGGGCATGGGTGCTGAGAGTCACACCAGAGTGCCCTGAAGTTTCACACACGCGAGTGCACTAGTGCACTCGCGTGTGTGAAACTTCAGTGCACTCTGGTGTGACTCTGTGGTAAAATAACATTAAAGTATGTGTTAATCTAAAGCAGTACAGGAGCAACACAGTGGCATCAAAGACACTGTATAAATTATTTGGTCTTTTTATATATTTTTTTATAATTCTAGTTGCCAAATTTTAAATATTTTGTGTTTGGCTCATCAATATCCTATATTTGTACAACATTTATTGCATTATTTATTGCAGAATTTTTTAATTTGTAAAAACACGGTAAAGGTAATTTTAAACGATCACATTGCAGCCATTGTTACAGGGTTTAGCATGCAATTGCAGGTAAAATGTAATAAACACAAACTGAAAACATAACTGGTCCAACACACAGAACTGCATTAAAAATTATGTACACCAAAATAATCAAGGCACCTGAAACCCAAAACACTTGAAGACACCATAAATCCAAAACGAAATCCAAAAAAAAATACACTGCAAACTAAAAGGCCAAACCATAGGGCTTAAACAGTCAGACAAATTACAATGACCATTTGGATCAGCCTCACATGACATACTGGGGCTGCTGGGTATTGTAATCCTTACAGAACCCTCTTTAACCTAAAGCATGTCTCCAGTCTCATCTACTACACAATGTGAGGATGTCTTTGTAACAGCCCACGTACCATAGCCAGCTGCTTCATCTAACTCAAAAATGAGCATAAGTAGACCTGCTCTACCAGCCTCTACAGTGAATGTAAGTTTGGGATGTCCATTTTTTTCTGCCAGACTGCCCCCACCTTACCACCATGCTGGTTATAGCCCCTTCTCCTAAAAATTTTAGGGCAGACCTCACCCTGGCTCACGGCTGGTGGTGTAGCATTGTTGTCCTTAGCAGGTTTGGGTTTGAGCTGAGTAATGGTTGTGGCTTCCTCAATAGAACTGGAATTAAGTTGTAGCTCAGGTGGAGTGCCAGCGACACTCTGAACAGAACCAAGATTAGGCTGAAGTTCAGATTGAGTGTTGGTGATGCTCGCAGCAGGACCAGGATCAGGTAGGGCCTGGGTTGAGCATCAGTGACATCCTCACTAGGACCAGGGTCAGGCTGAAGCTTGGGTTTTGGTGCTGTTGACATCCCCAGCAGGACTGGGGTCAGTCTTGTGTTCGCGCTGAGTGCTGGAGACTCCCTCACTTACTCATGACATTAAGAGCAGAATCAGGAGCAGTCATGAGCTTGGTGATGTTATAGTAATCTGAATCGGGAACAGAAACAGACTGAGCAATTACCAGGAACAGGCAGAGGTTGAGCAGTGATGTCCTTGTGGGAGTCAGGAACAAGCATAATCCTCAGCAAAATGACATTCTCAGCAAAATCAGGAATCTGCATTGGCTAAACAATGACATCCATATTAGAATCAGAAACTGGCACTGACCGAGTGACATCACAAACTGAAAGGAGAAGCCACAAGGCTTAAATAATTGAACAAATTACAAATCAAATTGCATCAAGTGAGCACAGTCACATACCCTGGAAAGGGGCAGCAGGGCCTCATGTGACATACTGGGGCTGCTGGATATTGTATTTTATACAGCCGTCATTAATTTACAAGTATGCACAACAATATCATTGAAGAGGTAGAGGTAAGATTCAACTTTTTTTCACATACAATTCAGAAGTGTCAGGTAGGAATGAGGCTGGAGACAAATTGCAGGCAAACATGACCTTTTAAGTGGGTAAGGGCTTAATATAAAGCATAGTTCCAGACATATCAGGCAAGATAGCAGTCACAAACAGCCATAGATCAGTGGCAAGTCTAAAAATAACATTAAAGACACCGACAAAGGGTCAGAATATCTAAGATAAGGCTTGGTAGCAGTACACAGTGACATACTAGGCAAATACTTTGTGCCACCAGCAGTCTCAGTCACTGTTCTTCTGGAGCCTTTGACTGCCATGCTTGCAGCTCTTTTTAGCATGCAAGTCACAGCAGCCTTCATTATAATAGTGGTCTGTTGAAAAGTACACTGCTCAAAAATGTAAAAAATATATATATATATATTTATATAAATCATACATTTTATTTAGTTCAGTGTACTCTATACAAACAAAGATTGTGGACACCTGGCCATCATGGGTAGGCCTTTCCAAAACTGTTAAAACAGTAAATAATTTCCAAATTCCTGTACTTGCCTATTTTTGTGTAATTCTTTTGCAGGAATCAACTGTGAAGTTGAGATCAATGAGTGTGAGGAGACTCCATGTCAGAATGGCGCTAGATGCCATGACTATGTGGGGCTATACACATGCGAGTGTGGGCCTGGGTTTGAAGGCATCAATTGTGAGGTGGATATCAATGAGTGTATCAGTGTGCCTTGCCTGAACAATGGCTCATGTACTGATTTGATAAACAGGTAAGAGTTATAAAAAATTGGTCAGCCTTATTTAAAAAAATAACAATATGCCACAATATGGGCTTTGCCAGTAGCCAAAGGCAGTGCTATCATGCAAATCACAATGGGTAGAATTCCTTTTTAGGATTAAATATGTTAGCTGTTTTATTGAGAACTATAATTGGAAAATCCTTAGTTATATCCTTTAGTGTCATGTAGAGCAGTGGAGCCTTATTTATACCATACAACTCTAAAAATTAATTCTTTTTTCAACTTTGCGCATCTTTAGATGCTATGCTTCTGAATAAAGCTACTGCAAGTCACCAGACCTACCTGAAAATCTCTTAGAATGTCTGATTAGAATGTGCCAAAACTTAGTAAAATTGTACATGACTCAATTCAATCTTTCACCAATCTGTCTGAATTAAGATTAACTTTAATCATTTGTAATGGAGAACCCCTTCCTCTGTTTAACCCAACCCTGATCTTTAAGGTGAGTGTGGAACACTCCAGAGGTTTGGGAAATGAAGGACACAGGGAACAGCCAGGTGTCACTTGTTGCACTGCGCTTTTCAGTGCTTTTATTAAAGCACTCTTTCAGATGCATTTATACATACTCATTCACACACACACTGCAAGTCATGCTGATTAACAGAGTTCTCTCTCTCCACACGGCCGATGTCTGCTCTTCTGTATCCTCCTCTCAATCACTGCAACACACAACATTCATTAACAGGTGAGATTCACTACCACTCATAGCCCCGTTTCTCTCTCCATCTTTTTTTTGCATCATATACAGTAGACATCATTTGACATAAAGAAAAAAAGCATAATGTTTTTTATTGCCTATAATACAATTACAGTCTTTACAGTAAACAAGTAATGCAGCAAAATAAATATTTTATTTATTGATTGATTTTAGCCATAGTTGTACCCCTGAGTAGGTTACTGCTTTATCAAAATGGTGCTGTTTTTTTTCTTTTTTTTCACCTCATCTACCTAGTATAATATTCAAAGATTAAAAAGATGTGAAACATGATCGGGTAAAGCATGATGGACACCTCAAAATAACAAACAGAAGTGCATTTAAAACAAATAAAACAAAAATAAAAATGTTAGAATATGTAACAATATACATTCAGCTCACTTTATACAAATCAGACAGACCAAAAAAACCCCAACTTTTTTTGTCTATTTTTGGGCTGCATAAAGGCTGTGATGGGCTGACCAAATTTAGACCAAAAATGTTGATATGATCTTCTTGTATTTGATGGGTATAAAAATAAAACCATAGAATGCCCCTTCTGCAATCATAGTATGGCTCTTGTGTGTGAATTTCAGGTATGAGTGTGACTGTACTGGGACAGGTTTTGCTGGGCCAGTCTGTGAGGAGGAGATTCTTGAATGTGCATCTGGGCCCTGTCAGCATGGAGCCACATGTCATGAAGAAATAAATCAATACATGTGTCAGTGCTGGCCAGGTAATCTCCTCTGTTATGTTTTATTAATAATCCCAGTAACTTAATTTGTGATAGCAATCACTGGTATAAACTATAAACAATTTTCTCAGGTAGTCCTTTTATATACAGTCATGGAAGAAAGATAATATACCATTTTTCAGTAATTTTTTTATTTATTTATTGTGGCCTAAATAACCAATGTGCGTTGCTTATACTTCTACAAACAAAGAAACAAGAAATAGATTTCAACATTCAAACACCATGTGGGAAAAATACATAAACCCTATAATACCATGGTAATACCATCTTTAGCATTATATGGAACCATCTTTACAACTGTAACTTTGATTTAGCATTTCTATAACATAGCATTTCAGTCTCTCATATTGTTTAGGAGAGATTTTTGTGATTTTTTTTTCTTTTTAGCTATTAAAATGTGGATTGGTCTGCTTGGGATCTGTGCTAAAGATATTGCACTAGAACCTTTCTGGTTTGTTCAGATGCTGCTGTATCCCTTTTTCCTAGTCACCCTTCCATGCGCTTGGAGAGGCATGCAAATCCTATTATGTATAGCTCTGAAGGTGTATTTATGTATCTCTGAGCATTGAAGAGTCTGACCTGAGACTGCTGGAATGCCCACTCCCGGGAAGACTGACATTTGTCTCCATTCGTAAGCAATCCTTCTCACTGTAAAACGGCAAATTTTAAATGGCTTTGACATGGCCTCTCCCAAAATTGATGAGTGATTTAGCCGCTCATAACATTTCCCTGATTGATGGGCAGCAACAGTAGCTGCTCTGATGGCTGATGCCCTTTTTTTCTTGGTATAATATAGACACTGTGGTATTGAAATGCAGAAGTTTCTTATTAGCTTCCTGGAATGTATAGGAAGGATATCTAATATCTCTTGACAAAGCCTTGACTATTATGAGCTATGTACTGTGTTAAAATACATTCTGTGTATATAAAATTATACACCGATATATAAAGATATAAAAATGGACAAATAACATGTACAACAGATATTTTATGAGCACTTCCAATTAAACCTATATAAACTTGATTTGCGTCACATTATCTTGAACAAAGTAAGATTGAGAGATGTAAGATCACAATTCCTTTCTACCATTTTCTGATATTTACATAAAGTCTGGCTCTTAAACAAACAACATTTTCCCACCCCTGTTGTTATTCAGTGAATAGAATCTTTACCAGTTTTTGTTTTCTGCTCTTTGATGTAGCTGTTCTTTGCCTACATCTGAAGATGCCCCTCTTCCTACATTTGAATCAGGTCATGTTTTGTAAGTCTTTTTTAATTCCCCTGTCTGCTTGAGGAGTCTCTTAATGACTTTTATAGAAAGGTCGACATATAGTCAGCAGTTGGATGGATTGTGTGAGCAGTCGGACAGAGCTGAAGGTGAAACCACATCAGTAGATAATTGTCTTTATTAAACAACAGTTTTTCACCCACTCCCTGTCTGTTTAAAACCTCTTGTGACCTGCCAGACCAACCTGCTCAGTGTAGCCACATCCAGTCTGTTCTTGTATTTGTTTTTTGGCTCTTCTGTTCTTCTTCTTTTCAAGGATTCTTGCACCTGGATGTTTTTCTATGGGGTGGCACAGTGGTACCACAGGTGGTGTTAGTGTCACACAGCTCCAGGAATCTTGGGTCTTGGGTTCGATCCTTGCTCAGGTCTCTGTCTGGGAGGGGTTTGGTGTGTTTTCCCTGTGTTCATGTGGGTTTTTGCTGGGTGCTCCGGTTTCCTCCCACCTGCTAAAAAACTCTTATGTTCACTGTCCTACACGACCATAAAGAGCTGTGGGGATACAGATGAGCTTGAAACACTGCAATACACCACAGCCTAATGTCACAGTCTGGCTCATAAACTGGACAAAGGTGGAAGAGCACACGAGGAGTTGCGGAGTATAATTAATTATTTATTTAACAAAGGTATAAATACACAATTGTAGATCTACAAACTAAGGAAAAACCAAAACAACTCAAACAG
>JAOVVF010000031.1:77559-88160 GCA_028565595.1 Duopalatinus emarginatus | reverse complement strand
AAGGAGTGCAGAGAGCAAGCAGAAACTCTGGCAGACTAGCTAAGACAGCATAACTACAAGGGAGAACCAGAAGGTGAATATCCCCACCAACATATTTATCTCTGCCACTTCTAATATATAGAGTGCATCAGCCAGTTAGAATTAACAAGATGGACCATAACATAACCTTTTCCCTTTCCTTCTTTCAAGGTCTACAATATATGTGCTATATGTACTTTTCACATTCCAGGAAATTAGCAGAGAGTGGGGTGTTTTGCCAAAAATAAGTATCTTTATAAAGGCATGTAAGATTACATTAAATGTCAAACTACAAGAACAAGAACACAACACACACCTGAGAAGTTCAGGACACCAAACTACCAAAAATTTTCTCTTTTATACAGGTAGTCACACTTCTTGTTAATTAACTAATATTTTGCATTTTATTAGTAACAATATTATACAGTATTTTTTTCCAACTGATTCCAGTGTTTTTGATAAATAAAACAGTCCTTATGACTGTAAATGTAAAAAATGGGAGGATTTTGATGTTGGCTATTACCAGCAGACTCAACAAATGCTAGGAAAAATATCACAAAATCACTCATGACATTTTCTGAGCTGGTAAAAAGTTTGACAGTGAATGTGCACATTTTTGTTAAAGTTATTAAATGTATTGTTGGTATTGTTTGAAGAAAACAAAGCATCTCCTGCAGTGTTACTACATAGTATTAAATTTCCTAAGAGCATTTAAGCACAAAGGTCATCCTTAAATAAACATGTTAAGTCAGTCTTAACTTGACTTAAGTTGCAATGCTTTTAGGATACTTAGTCCTGTCAGATTTTAGTAGGCATTAGATGTTTTACCAAACACTGACATCGAAAGGATAACATTTATTAAGTTAAGACATATAGGCATCCTTGCAACAGCATATTTAACCAGAATTATACACTATACACTATATACTATAAAAAAGTAGAACCAGAAAGTATAGTAGATTGGAATAAATAAAATGTGTATATGGTTTTTATTTTTAATTAGACAATAATACAGAAATTCAAATTAATGCAAAACTAAATTTAAAAGACAAGTACACAAGCACAGGTCTATGATCAAGTGAGTGTGTGTGTCTCTGTTCTATTAACTACTTTTGTTCAGTTGGACATAGTACTTATTAGGGAGAAAAAATATATATTGTAGCAATTGTATCAGGAACAAATTGTTTAGTTGACAGTGGATTTATAGTGCAATACAAAATTTATAGAATTGTGATTCTCATGCCACAGGTTATGAGGGGAAGAACTGTGAGATAGATGTGGATGAATGTGAGGCTCTGCCTTGTGAGAATGGTGGTGAGTGTGTCCAGCGCTCTGACCAGAGATATTATGGTGTCTTGCCCCAGCTGGAAATGCTATTCAGATATGACTATGCTGCCGGCTTTCTATGCAAATGCTTGTCTGGCTTTACAGGTAATGTTTACTTTTTTTTATAGCCATATTATTTTTAACATACCGTTTTCTGTTGTTTTGGACAATTCTATGAAGATAACAATGTGCTGTATGGTGATTTACAGGTGGAAACTGTTCAATTAACATAGATGATTGTGAATTTGCACCATGCATAAATGGCGGAAGCTGTGAGGATCTAACTGATGCATATCAATGTTTTTGTTCCTCAGGGTTCACAGGTGAGTCTTTCAGTAGCACTGATATTTTACAGAGACCACCTTTGCAGAACATGACATACCTTTCACTTTACCATGGACCATGTATTTCAGATCTAAGTCCTGCAGCCATGCACATCTTATTTTACACATAAACCAATTTCTTAAAAATGTTAGGCTTTGCTGGGCTGGAAACAGTGTGTTTAAAGAGGGAAAACAAAGACACTGGCACTGGCACTGTATGTCCCAGGATGTACAGTTATGCACAGTCTTAAACATTCATCCATGCAGACAGTCTGAATAAATGTCTGAATAGTGGAATTAAAAGACAGTTTGCACTTCTGCCTTCTAAACATAATCTTACCTCTGTTTACAACCAACCCATTTTGTCCCCGAAATTTAAGATTACATGGTACAACCTGCAGTAAAATGCTGTTGACTATAAACATTAGTAACTGAACAAAATAAATTAAAATGTAATGGTGCTCACCACTATGACACAGTTTATTATGCCACTGGCCCAGCTGCGATAGCATGAAGTAGACTCGGTCCACTTCTGGGGTTGCATGGTCCACCAGAGCCTGAAAATAAAACAAGCACTGGAGGAAGAACCCATCCAGCTCGATCTCCAGTCCATTGTACCGAACCAAATAATTAGGGCACAGTCAGTGCATGCCACAGAGCTGGGCTTATATAATCTGTGAATCAGCGTGCACATATGGCTCAGGTGCACGTCGAAATACATGTTACTGGAAAGGCAATGAAACCTTACATGACTCCCTTGTGCAACAAGGAAGCCTATAAAGCAGACAGCAGTCTGTAAGTTGGCTGCAGTATCTCTTAAAGAATACAACTTCCTGAATTTGTAAATATAAGAAATCTATTTCAGTTGTTTCTTATAATATCTTGTTATAAGAAATTATGCAAGCTTTTTGTTGTTTGACTAATTTGCTGCTAACTGGCTCCTCTCAAACTTAACAAAAAAAACCTTGTATATAAATTGAACTACATCTAACAATGATTAGTTGCTGTAAAAGAAAATAAAACATAATCAATTGTTTTGGTAGTATATTAATGACTATAAAGTAAAAATATTGGCAAAATGAAAGTAGGCAACCTTACTGTTTACTAATGCTTTAAATTACGATGCTTGTCTTCTTCCTTCTTTTCCAGGTCTTACATGTGAGGTGAACATTGATGAGTGCAAAAGTGCACCTTGTCAGAATGGTGCCTTGTGTGAGGATGTCATTAATGACTATGTCTGTCACTGCCCTATATCTGTACCTGACCAGTTGCCTTGGGGTGGTCGTAACTGTGACATTGCTTTGACTGGTTGTGTGGATGAACCCTGCAACAATGGAGGCATATGTGAGCCTTTCCTACATGGAGATAATCACCTTTTTAGTTGTAGGTGTCCTTCTGGCTTTTATGGTGACACCTGTATCATTTCCTCTACCTTTTCATTTTCTAAAGCAGCCTTTGTGGTGGTTGAGGTTCCTTATAACGAGACTTATAAGTCAAACAGTGTTTCACTGCGGTTCAGGACAACTTTACCAGAGGCAGTGCTGTTCTTTAGGGGAAATTCACAGCATTTTTTCACACTGGAGATAAACAGTGAAAGTCTTCTTGCTAGAGCAGAATCAGGGGATTTAAAGGTGGTGGTGGAACTTCATGGGAATTTTAACGATGGATTGTGGCATGCAGTGTCTGTTTCTGTAGATGAAATGCTGGTTTTGCGTTTATTAGATAAGAATTACACATATATTGAGCAAACAGATAGAAATCAGCATATTATTTTTCCACCACATTGTCTGGAGAAAGTCTACATTGGTGGGATCCCACAATATATGCAGAAAACAAAGATGTGGACAGGATTTGTTGGTTGCATGGAGGACTTTGTTATCAGTTCTCAGCTTATACTGCCCCATAATATCTCGCAAAAGAATGACATTTACATCCAGCCAGGCTGTGAAAAACCTGAATGGTGCCATACAAATTCTTGCTTTAATCACGGACAGTGTGTAGACCTTTGGACTGAATACAGGTGCGATTGCCACAGGCCATTTTATGGAAACATCTGTTCATATGGTAAGATCCTGATAGAGGTAAATGCCTTGGTATATTCATCATATAACTATATAAATGTTCTGTTCTTATGATATAATTATTCTCTCTATATATGCTTTCCTCTTTAGAGTACCCTTCATGGACATTTAGCCATGAGCTAAACAGAAGCTTTGCTGCATTTAGCACAACTCAGAACCATACTAGTAACATTAGTGTATCATTTTTATTGCGAACCTTGAAAACCAGCGGCCTCATCCTCCAATTGAAACGAGGGAGTCAGGCATATTTCACAGTGTTCCTGAGGAGAGGCAGAATAAATGTTGATGTGTATTCTTCTATTAGAGAGAGTTCTACATGTATCTCACATGGGGAGAACGTGCTGATTACCATTAATGTCCACGGAGGATTTGTATACTTCAACAGCACAGAAATACTTTTTAGACCTGGGGATTTTCCTGAGCTTAAAGTACAGGCAAGAGATCTGATATATCTTGGTGGACTTCCTGAAGAAGGTGATACTATACCTTGGGGTGGCTATTTTAAAGGTTGCCTACAAGATGTACGTCTGGATGATGCTCAGCTCTACATGAGCTTAAAAGAAATAACCAAAATACACCAACCTGGCTACTTTGCAGATATTGTTCATAACTTGCTGGAGCACTGTGTCAGTGATGAAGCATGTAAGGTAAGATATAATATTTTGTACAGGACATGTCAAATATAAATATTACTTACAAGTAAGATATGATCCTACAGTTCATTAAGACTCAAATCTCAGAAGAATGAAACACTGCTTAGGTTACTGCTTATTAGTAGGGTGAATCAACACAAATATTTGTCAGGTTGGATTAGATATGTTAAATAAGATCTGGAAAAAAATGTATGTCTTTCACACCTTTTTAAAAATGTACTGTTTACATTCTATAGGGGAGTCCATGTCTGAATGGAGGAGAATGCATGATCAAGTGGAATGACTTTATCTGTTCCTGTCCACTAAACTACACTGGAAAGACATGTGCTATTCAAGTGTGGTGTGCTAGCAATCCATGTATTATAGGTAGCCAGTGTGTGGACTTGCCTGATGGATATGAGTGTAAGTACTTGCTCTGTTTTTTTTTCAGTGTTTAGTAGACACGTCTGACGTGTGTGAATATAGCCAAGATTTTTTTAGCATTAACAATATTAGGTTTTTAAATACTAAATAATATAAAAGACATGGATATTAACAATATTAACAAAATGTATTTTAAAGTGAATACTACAGAGATCTACACAGACAAAACTGTATTATATATTGATATAATAGTTTTATTTGACTGTATGGACACCTTCAGCTGGATTACCCCAAGCACTACTTACCTGACTCTGAGCTGCCTGTAGTGCTTGTGTTAGTGTTTAACAGTAATTGAGAAGTGCATCTGACAATAAATGCACATCTGCTTTCCGGAGATCAATCACCCCTGGAAATAGCATCAGTCTACCTGTCACAACCTCATAAGGACTAAGCCCAACAGTTTTGTTGCTTGTTGCCCTTATACTGCAAAGTACTGCAGGCAAGGCTGCAGTCCATTTTACACCCTGACTATGGAGTTTAGTCAGCCGTTTCTTGATGTTTTGTACACTCTATTTGCCCTGAAGCTTGTGGTCTGTATGGACAATGAAGTTTCCTGTTAACCTTCAGAAGTTTACAGACTGCTTGCACTATGTGTCCAGTGAAATATGCACCTTGATTGGACTCAGTTTGCTTAGGAAGTCCCCACTTAGGCATAAAATCCTGCACTAACATTTCAGTACCCTTAGAAGTTGATAACCTTCAATCAGAATCTTATTTGCCTCACATTTAGACAGTGTGATGTAATCTACCTGTAAATGGAAATGTAGCAGGTGTGTGCATTTGAGGTGCAACATTGACCTGATTACATGCCACACAATTTAACAACTGCTTTGGCTTGTTCCCTGAACTTAGCTTTCACCAGGAATGTGAAAACTGATTAACCATCTTGTCCACTCCAATATGACCAAAAGAGTGTAACTGTTGCTAGGTAAGGGAGTAATGACAAATTTTCCCTGGAATTAGGGAGTTGGACTGAATTGATAGTGGACTCTTAATTGTGAATCCTTATCAGAGAATAAAGATTCTGATCCATCTGAGTGGAAAACATCTATGTCTATATACAGACTAGACAGCATTGGAGGATGTTCATTCTCTGTGTAGCATGACTGACCTGGAGGGGGAGTTACAGCTGAAGGCTGATGCTGGTACAATTAGCTTGTAACTGTTTAACCTTAGTCAATGATTGTTGGAGCATTTTGCATGTTTTTTGAGCATAAATTGCAGCTGTTTTGTACTTTTTATATTCGCTAGTTTACTCTAGGATCTTTCCCTCAGCTTCCACTAGTTTATCTACCATCTATCTAAGTTTATACCCCCAGTATTGTTTTACTACACAAATACATTCCTTTACGGAATCATGTCTGATACTATAGCCTATAGCTGATTTACTTTCGGTAACAGACCACTCTTTATCAAAAGAAAAACCTTTACAAGCAAAGTACTCTGAACTCTTGTGTTTATTATCATGTTTTTTGACTATATTATCAATTATCACTTCAAATTCTGAATCTGATCATTGGATGTTTCAGTCCCACCCTTAACTAGTGTGCTTTTTCTATAGTTAATGAGTTTTATTAAATCATGGTGAAATCATGGTGACATGACTAGTGATAAACAACCAAACAAAGAAAACAAAATAAACAAACAGCTAGGTTTTAACAGTGACAACAGTAAGTTTCCTCAAAACAGAGGATAAAACAAACAAACGAATAAACAGCCAAAAACAGCTAGATTTTATTAATGATAACAGTTCCCTCGAAACAGAGGATTCTAACAGCTACTATACACTAGTGCTATCAGCAATAACAAAACAGTACATTTCCCTTAAAAAGCAAATATAAACTACTGATTTCTTTGTTGTCTGAGAGGATTCCACTCACTAGTGCTATCAGCAGTAACAAGACAGTAAACGTCTCTTGATTCAGAGAGGATAAGCTTTACTGACTCTGACTATGCCAAAATTTCCTTTACTTCGAAATGGCAGGAGACAGGAGTCAGGAAACTGTCAGCTTTGGTGTTGACTTGAGTTTATTTATACATACAGAGAGTTATGTCTGTTGACGGAGTTCAGTCTTTCAACAGTCCAAACTAATAAGCGAATATTAGGGAGGAACTGGTATACACTGGAAACTGTGGGAGGGGAAAGGAGGAAGCAAATGAGTTTAAGTGGGGGTAAATGTGGATGAAGATAACAGGAAAAGGACATTAACAGGTTAAGGAGGGGGTAAGAAAGGAAATGGGGAGTAACCTTAAGGGCAGGCAAAGGTAGGACATCGCAATACAGAAATTGTTGTGAGATGATATGCGTTAGTGATCAAAGGCTAAGAGACCTTTTGGCATTTTAGAAAGCCAAAACCCATTTAGACTAAAAAAATAACCAAACTAAATAATATGTTTACACTCCTAAAGAAAAGTGCCCTCATTTTGTCTCACATTGTTTTTCTCACATTGCCAATGATTTGGTCCCTTGGCTGGGGATTTTAACTGTGTTCTTGATATATACAGGTGCTGGTCATGAAACTAGAATATTATGAAAAAGTTGATTTCTTTCAGTAATTCCATTCAAAAAGTGAAAATTATATATTATACTCGTTCATTACACACAGACTGATATATTTTAAGTGTTTATTTCTTTTAATTTGATGATTATAACTGACAACTAATGAAAACTCCAAATTTAGTAATATTACTATAAAAGTATGAACATGAAAAGTATGAGCATGTACAGCACTCGATACTTAGTTGGGGCTTCTTTTGCCTCCTTTTGAGTCAATCAGCCTGTGGCACTTTGAAGCTCATGCAGGTGTGTGTGCTCTGTGGGGGTGGTGGGGGTCGAGGTCTCAAAGCTTGTGTAGAAAGTGTTGAGGTCGTTCGGAAGGCTGTGCGAGGAGCTGATAGTGTTGGGCCTGGACCTGAAGTCTGTGATTTGGTCCAGACATTGCCACATTTGCCTGGAGTCAGTCAGTAGAGTAGAATCTCTCCGTCTTCTCTTTATGCTGTCTCTTAGATGATCTTATGGTCTTCTTCAGTCTGTACTGTGCAACTTTGAGCTCAGCCTCATTGCCAGAACTAAATGCAACAGAGCATGCTTGTAGCATTTGCAGTACCCCACTGTTACCCAGGGCTTCTGGTTAGGAAACTTGCTGACTTGTATGGTGGGTACAATGTTCTCAATGCAGGTGTTAATAAACCCGGTCACATACTCAGCATAGTCATCTATTCTTATAGAAGAGTCCACCAGAGTGGCTGCAGCTCTAAACACATGCCATTCTCTTGTACCAAAACAATCCTGTAGAGTGCTCATAGCCTCAGATGTCGATAGCTGAACCTGTCTGCTGACAGGGTTTGAATGTTTGAGTCTTTGTTTGTAGGCCGAGTACAGGAACAAAGAGATATGGTACGAGTCTCTAAATGGGGGGGGGGGGGTGCAGCCCTAAGTCCACCACGTATGTTGCTGTAAACATGGTCTTGGGTGTTCTTGCCATGGGGTGGGAATGTCCACATGCTGGTGTTTTTTTTTAATATAGTCCGTAGATTGCACTGGTTGAAATTACCCACAACAATGAAAACAGCATCGGGATGAGCAGTCTCTAGCGCGTCTTACCAGAGACTGTAGTCCGTTCTCCCAAGTGCAACGAATAAGTCTCTAGCTGAACAGCAGAGAAAATCTTACTTCCCTCTGCGATGTAATCCTGGCTTGTAGTTCATCCAACATTCTCAGAGACCGTACGTTAGCTAGCAAGAGGCTGTGTAGCGCTGGTCGGCTAGCATGAGCGTTTAGCCTAGCATGGAGCCCGCCTCTCTTGCCTCCCTTGCATTGCCAGCGTCAAAGCACTCTCCTGGGGTCTGTGTACTTACTCGAGGTCCTTGCTTTGGGGCCTCCCTGGGGGTGGTGGCTCCGGTGGGATGTGTCCAGTAAATTCAGTTTCAATTATGTGCAGCAATGTCCAATTATGCCTGTCTGCTATATGTCTGTAGTCCAAAACAAGAAAAAACATACAAAAACAAAGAAAAAGGCAAAAAAAAAACAACATCCAGGAGCGATTTGCCTCAGCTTAATGACTTTTGAGCAGATAAAAACTCAGTTTAAGGTCCCAAACTTAGACTTCTACAAATATCTGAGATCAATATTCATACCATATTGATACCTTTTTACACAGTTCCTTTTAGTTATTTCCTTTATTTCAGCAAGTTCCTTTATTGGTGCATTTGGCATGATTATGGCATGCATATCAATGGATAATTTTGAGAAACAGAAATGTTATCATTAGTTATGTATTCTTAACATCTATTTTGAAAAAGCTCAATTTATCTAATCATATATTATTTTTATTGTTGTTATTATTATTATTATTATTAAATGTGAATATGAATGGTGACTGGGTGTGTTCCCCCTCTTGGCACATGCTAAATATGCACTGTAATTCTGACCGGTGTAAACTAGTTACTAAGGATGAATGAAACAATTAACATACACATGTACAAGATTATATTTTGAAAGAAAAGTCAAAAGCTCAGGCTGTTTTGTTTCAAACATGCTGGAATGTCATTTCTAAATTGTTTTACATTTTTTTATTCCATAGGCTTGGCTAATGCTACATTTGAAAGCAATGCTTTGAGGTACAATGCCAACGGTTCGTTATCTGTTCCTGTGACATTGGTTTCTGTAAAATTACGGACTCGTTCAGAAAACGCCACACTTCTTCATACTTCCAATGACCTAGAGCTTTTCTACATGGGCCTCCTGAATTCCTTCATACTTGTCAAGATACACAATAGCAAAAGCCAGGAGTCGCTGGCTTTCTACAGTAAAGTGGAGGTTTCAGATGGGGAGTGGCACCATGTGGAACTCAGAAAGACAAGTTCACGCTATGCTTTTTCCTTTTGGAACCTCATTGTAGATGGGCAAGCGACTGGTTTGAGCCAAAAGTTTGCGGCCGACTTGGATTTTTTTAACCACTCTGATGTGTGGATGGCAAAGTATTTCACCGGCTGTCTTGGTGAAGTCAGGATAGGCGGAGTGTATCTGCCACTTGTGGGAGGCATTCAAGAAGAAGCACCTCAGTTTTCACAGTTTATTCTTTATGAAGGAAAAAAGGAGCCACAAATTGGGTGCAGCGGTGCTCCCTTGTGTCTCCTCTATCCTTGTTTGAATAACGGCACATGCCAAGACCTATTTAATCAGTATATATGTGACTGTGACCCAGGCTGGCAGGGTGAAAACTGCCAGAATGATGTTGATGAGTGCATCTCTGCGCCTTGCATTCATGGGACCTGCAGAAACCTGCCTGGGGAATATTTTTGCCAGTGTGCCCAGGGCTACATGGGGCTGCATTGTGATGAGGATGTGGATGAGTGCCAAGAGCTGCATTGTATGAACACAGGGTCTTGTGTGAACACTGTGGGTGGATACACTTGCATCTGTTCACCAGCTTACAGTGGTCCACTCTGCCAGTAAGTAAAAGAGCTGATTTCATGCTTATTGTTCAGTTGGGCAGAAGACCTGGGGCCTCATTTATAAAGGTTGAATATGAAGTATTATTTTAAAACTAGATTGTGTATTTCACTCTGTAGTTTATTTACATTTTATTCATATTAGTAATCTGTTTTGTTTTACCTCACAATTTATTATTATTATTATTATTATTATTAATAGTAGTAGTAGTAGTAGGCATTTATTATTATTGTTGTTATTATTATTATTATTATTGTTATTATTAATAATATTAATAGTAGTAGTAGTAGTAGTAGGCATTTATTATTATTATTGTTATTAT
>JAOVVF010000031.1:42828-64237 GCA_028565595.1 Duopalatinus emarginatus | reverse complement strand
ATTCACCTTGCTCAGAGTGTGGTAGACAGCTGAACTGGAGAGTGCGAGTGGCTGCTCATCATGTGACAAAACTGTTTCCCCGGTCGAAACGAGCCTAAAAGTGATTAAGCTCATCGGGGAGTGAGGTGTGGTTGGTAGGAAGTGGAGTGCATGGAGGTTTGAAGTTTCTTCCGCTACACAAAAATTTTTTTTGAGCTACAAACACAAAAATCAGCATGCTTGGACCCAGAAATATTGGGACACAGTATCAAAGTATCTTACTGTTTGACAATTTATTTTTTTGAGTTATGAGGTTTTGTTCATCACTAGGTACAGCAAAGTGTCCCATTCACCTCAATTTCATTGCCATAATTTTTCCTAATTTCTTCTGTGTGTTTAACCTGTCATAAATCAGCCATTTACTGGTCAATCCACACACTTACATCATAACAATCACATTTCAGACAATCTATTCAGTTTAGGGACAGATTAAAGGTTTTCTGTTTTATGAAGGTTGGTTTGGAGAGTAAAATTTTTCTTCTGTTTGTCTTGACTAGATTATGTCCCTCTCTCTAACACGCACTCACAAAAACACACATACACACAAATACAAATGTGAGCATTTGCTGTGTAGATGTGTTCCTGTCTGTCCTGGCTAGCCTGTGTATCTTACTATAATACACTCTCTCTCACACACACACACACACAGAAACACACACATGCAGACAAACGCAGAAACACATAGAGACTCAAGGGCACTAGTGACTATGGTGACATAGACAGGACTCCTGCATGTCTTGACTAGCCTATGTCCCAGTCTCTAACACACAAACACACTCACATGCATGCACACATAGAAACACAGACACACACACACACACACACACACACACAGAGAGACAGACATAGACACACCAAGCACACTCTTGCAGTTTTGTAAACGGCTGCTTCCAAAGTGGCTGGAGATATTATATAACTAAAAAACATCCAAGACATCAACAATAGATAAAATGTAATTATTAGCACTGCAGCTCATAAAAATGTTTACAATTTAGCTGCCTTCAGGCTTTCTGCTTTAAACTATGTTATAGTTTGCCAGGTCCTTTACATTAAGAAAATAAACAATAGTTTGGTTTCGAAATTGTCTTTTGAAATTGTCTTTCTCCTTTCTTCTTTTAGCTTTTTCTATTTGCAGACACGGAAACACATGATATACACATGATATAAAGTAAATTATAAATTAATTCAAGTAAAAGCAGACATACGAGACACCTTTGATTAAACCTGGGTTCTGGAGTTCCCCTGTCCTGAATATTTTAGTATTTCAGCTCATTAATCAACCCTTGATCATGTAGCAGATATAGGAGTAGGAAAACCACAAAAAAATGTTCATGACTGGGATCTTCCAGAACCAGGAATTGTAAAAACCCCACAGTTTGCATTTATAGATCAAAACTCAGAATGACAAAATGCACCAAAGAAATGGAAAGCCACATTATATCAACATACAGTTGATATAAAATGCCCAATTAATGCCACAGTGTACGTTAATATGAAATTTGCATTGTATTACTTAAAAATAAACAGCAACAGCTCCATGGGAAGAGGCACCATATGATGTCTGTGTCTCAACAGTCAGGATCAAGTTTCCATGGGTCCCTGGAGATTGGTGGGCGTTTTTTTTTTTTTTTTTTGGTGGGGGGGGGTTAGTTCTTGTATGTTGGGGATTTTGTTTTTTGGTTGTTTGGGTTGTTTGCTGGCAGGCTCCTGTTACCACCTGTGTTTCCAGTGCTATACTGGGGTCCTGGGAGGGTTACACTTCCAGCTGCCCTTCTTCACGCCTGTTTGTCAGGAGCTTTCAATAAGTCTCCAGCTCCTTACTTAAAAGAGGGAGTGCAAAAACAGTGAAACAGGATGCTTCCTGCCCTTTAACAGGAAAGTGCCTTTGTTAAGGAACTGGTGAAATCAGTTCAATAGGCTGTGTGTATGGATTTAAATCCAGTTCACCAGAACATATCCTGAAAAAGTAAAGGGACACAGTGTAATTTGATGTTATTTCCCCTGTCATTATATATCTGTATATTTGCTCCACCACTGAAATTAATGTTTTGATTTATACCTTGAATAAGTACCTAATTTTAATTTCAGTGTGAAAACTAAAGTTATTTTAAAATTAACAAGATTCGGATAAAAATTCAGAGATTCTGAGAAAAGACTCATCTGTTTCCAACTGCAATCCTTAAGGTCCAAGCTGTTATAAGAAAATTCCCCTTAAGGTAAAACTTTACTAAAGAATTTCTAGACAATTACCAAAGAAGTAATACTCATCTCTCATTTCACATCTGTTGTCAGACTTATTTGTTAGCTTGTGGTAGTACATTAATCTGATATGTCAAGTTGAAGAAAGTTGAGTGTTGTCTTGTTTATTATTATTATTATTATTATTATTGGACTCGAAGGAAATGTTATGCTGTCTGCACATCATCTAAATAAGCACTTGTCTTAGATTCAAGTCCACAATCTTCTTTTTTATGGTTACTGAATAAAAAAATCTTATTGCTTTTTGAAGAGAGTGCTACTTCTTTTTTTAAATATTATTTATTCAGCCTTTTTTTTTTACTGTTGAAGAATTAGTGTGGGGAACCTGGGGACAGAGGTCAGCTATTTAATGGGGAGGTTCAAACGTTGCTCAAAGCGGATAAGAGCACTAAGCGTTCATTAATACCAGGCAGGAATGTTTCAATAAAAACAGCACTTCCTCATGCAAAGCTGCCTGTTAAAAGAAGAGCTATAATATTCTTATTAAAGCAATTGATGCTGATACTGCATGTGTGGGGTGAGGACACAACTAATTTTCCTAGGTTAATCAACAAAAAAATTGTTGAGAGTACATAATAATGCATAACAATGAACAAAAACATATGGTATTGTGAAAATTTTAAAGGGACAAATAGGCTAGTTATATGTGATGCTGAGTTGCATCCATCACTATCGACAAAATTACAGCACTAGCAAACCCCAATAAATCCAGGCGTATGATGCAACTTATTGCATCATAATTTAATCAAATGTAGCTGAGATTGTCACACAATGTGAGACAGTAAACAACGTCTGATTAATATGTTACAGTATTAAGCTACAGTGAAGGGCCAAAAGTTACCATTATACCAATTTAAGGGTCATCGTTAATCTGTTGGCACAATGTTTAAAACTCATGCTCAAGCTGCTGAATTAAATCGTATGCTTAAATTAAATTAGCAGCATTTGACATAATAGATAAATAAATAACTAAATAAACAAATAAGCACAGAGATTATTTTTATAGGAATATACTACACTCTCTATAGATGTTTATTTCAATGCTTGGCATCTTCTCATTTACTGTATACACTGATCAGTCATAACATTAAAACCACTGTAGTTCAGTTACATTTTATTTATATGGCACTTGGTCCCGAAGCAGCTTTATGGGAAAATCTAAAATCCAGATTTTGCATTTATATAAATTTGTCTCTGAAGTGAAGCTGGAGCTGATAGTGGTGAGGAAAACCCCCTGAAATGACAAGAAAAAAGCTCTTGAGGGGGACCTATCCTTAGTTGGGTGCAATTAGAAATAACTTCTATATAGCGGAAAGGTGCAAATGTATAGCCAAGCCATTAAATAAATTATAGTTTAATTTGAATATTGATTCTGTTGAATTTTGAATGTTCACTTACAGACACTCAAATATGAGATTAAAATAATAATAAGCACAAATGTTCTTTTCTTCAAGGTCTATCACAAGATTTGTAGTAAGTGTGCTGTATAACCATGACTTTACGTTTGTTGCCTTCTCTAGACACAGGCAGTCTGTTGTAGTAAGCTAACTATTAACACATGCAGTCAGCCTTTGGGCACTACTCAAAGGTAGCTATTTAACCTTAATATTTTGTGTATCAGTATTGATTGTATTGTTTGGTGTACTTTGACTAGGTTTATGTATGCTTGGGTTTATTTCTCGCATGTGGGCTTCACAATACTAGCAGGGTATGGTGCTGGCTGGTATGTCCAGTTTGGTAGGTTATATTTACTTAAACATATAGACAGAAACAAAATTTTTTTTTTTGTATTAACAGTTTCAAAAATTAAAACTTTACTCTGCATATTCAGCTAAAACAAACGTTTTTTGAGCACTTGCGTCCATTCCTTCCCAAACACAATCAGTGGTCATGCCATTTACAGCTTAAAATAGGTTTCTTGGACAACTTCAACTAAATGTTTAAAACAACTAAATGTTAGAAACTGCACACTTTCAACTAAAAAAGGTGAAAACCTGTTGACCTTCAGACAGACTTTTATACAACTAAAAATGTTTTGTTCTTCAGACTGTGTAACTGGTGTCTAATTTGTTTATCAGACTGCATGACTGTTACATCTTCCTGCATGGAGTTTGTATGTCTATGGTGGTGCATAAGGTTCAAGTGACTTGATGATATTCTTCTGTGGTAACAGCAGTTTACCTGTAGACTTGAGTCCTGAAGACTTCACAGTCCTAGCCTCAATGATCAGAAAGTCTTCTGAAATAAATTAGATATCAATTAATGACCAGATACACAATTCATTAATCACTCACACATCAGTCATAATCATTCATAACTGCTAATCTTCTTTATATGTAATGAGCATCTGTAGAACTAGACTATGACTAAAAGAAGTGTGAACTGCACAGGTCATACCTTCAAGTGAGGTATAGTGTCACCATGAAATTGGTCTGTTGAGAATTAAGTAATGTTGCAAGAGGTAAACATTTTCAACAATAACAATTATATAATATATTATTATATAATAATCATAAATATAGCCCCAAGCTGCAATGCTTCAGGGTCCAAGCTGTCTGGCAGAAGTCAGCCCTACCGAAAAGTAGGCATCAAGTTCAATTACCAATTGCAGTTGTGGCAGTATTTGAACGTTTTTAAAGTTTGGTGTTAATAACTTAATGTTAACCTGATCAAATGATTCCTGAAGCTGCATTACACACAAAGTGATTCATGCCCAGATGCAGCATATTATGTTTCTGGTTGGATTGGACTCAGTTTCTTAGTAATAGTCATTTTTAGGTAACAGTCATTTTTATGTAACACCTCCTTTTAATGGTTATACCCACAATTGTGGAAACATCCTCAAAACCTTATGTCAATCAAGTACTTAAAGTCTGGTGTAAATCTGATAAAGGTTGTATGAGCTAAAGCTGTGTAAGTGATTTAAGCTCTGCCTCGGCTTGATTGATAGACATGTAGTGGCCATAATGTTTGTGGCATGCTCTGTTGATTACTTTAATGTTAAATGTCTTAGACAATCTTAAAAATTCAGGGAGTAGTTTGCAAAAGTAGGTTTTTCACATTATGCAAAATAGACAGAATTCAGTGGGTGGAGATAAAAATGTCAAATGTCAGTTTTGTTTGGAATTAGACCCCACATGCAACCCAGCTACACTTTTAAGCATTGTCAGAAACTGTAAAGAGTTATGGCCAGAGCATCCACAGCCACTTCAGAGACAGCTGTAACAGGGCATCCAGGCCATCTTCAACTACAGGACAACACCTGCCTGTGACAGTGATGCCTCCTTTCCAGATGCGCCAAACGACTTTTACGCTTAGTTCGAGACACAGAATGGTGTGGCAGCGAGGAAGACCACCCCTTTCCAACGACCAGGTGGCTTACAGCAGTTGACGTGAGGAAAACTCACAGCGACTTAAAGCCGCTGGGCCAGACAAGATTCCTGGTAGAGTGTTCAGGGAATATGCAGACTAACAGACAGATGTCTTCATAGACATCTTCAAAATCTCCCTGAGCAGTGCCAGCATCCCAACGTGTCTCAAGGCAACCACCATCATACCTGTGCCAAAGAAGTCTTTCATGTCCTGCCTCAGTGTTTACCGTCCCATACTACCAGCATCATGAAGTGCTTTGAGAGGCTTGTCATTAGGCACATAAAACCTTGCTGCCTCCTTCATTGCACCCGCTGCAGTTCACATACCGTCCCAACCGCTCATGAGACAATGCCATATCCAACACCCTTCACCTGGCGCTCACCCACCTGGACAATAAGGACACTTATGTTCGAATGCTGTTCATAGATTTTAGTTCAGCATTCAACACAGTCATTCCTCAGCACCTGATCAGTAATCTGAACCTACTGGGCCTGAACAGTTCCCTCTGCAAATGGATCCTGGACTTCCTGATAGGTAGACGTCAGTCAGTTCAGATCAGACCTCTAGCACCACCCCCCCCCCACCCTAGGACTGTGTACTCATTCTATTGCTGTTCACTCCACTTCACATCGACGGCTCTGCTGTGGAAATTGTAGCGCCTATACTTCCTGCGAAGGCTAAGGAAGGCTCACCTCCCATCCTCACCACATTCTACAGAGGAACCATCAAGAGCATCCTGAGCAGCAGCATCATTGCAAGAAGAAGAAAAAGTATAATAGCAAAATAAGTATAACAGCAAAATAAGTTGTAGATTTAAAAAATCACCAACCTGCTGTTTAGATCTTTGCTACAAAAAAACAACACAGAGCATAGCACAACACAGAGCATAGCTTTACATGTGACAAACTTACTTTTGCAACTAGTCCCTGAATTTTTAAGATTGTCTAAGACATTTAACATCAAACTAATCAACAGTGCATGCCCCTTAATATTCAGCAAAATTTTCCAGAGGTTTGCAGACATTATGGCCACTACATGTCTATCAATCATGCTGAGACAGAACTTAAATCACTTGCACAGCTGTAGCTTATACAGTCTTTAACAGATTTCTGCCAGACAGCTTGGACCCGAAGCAGCTTGCTGCTATATTATTATTATTGTTGTTGTTGTTGTTTATTCAGTTCAATTCTATTCAATTTTATTTTATTTATATAGTGCGTTTAACAATGGACATTGTCCCAAAGCAGCTTTACAGAAATAATGAAAAGGTTCAAATATACATTTTTAGAATTTTTAGAAATTTTATCCCTAATGAGCAGCCAGTGGCGACAGTGACAGACAGCGACAAAAGGATGAAACCTTGAGAGGAACCAGAATCATAAGGGAACCCATCCTCATTTGGGTGACACAGAAGACTTTCTGATCATTGAGGCTAGGACTGTGAAGTCTTCAGGACTCAAGTCTACAGGTAACTGCTGGTACCACAGAAAAATATACTCAAGTCATTTGAACCTTATTCACCACCACAGACATACAAACTCCATGCAGGAAGATGTAACAGTTATGCAGTCTGATAAACAAATTAGACATCAGTTACACAGTCTGAAGAACAAAATATTTCCAGTTTCTATCATATAGTTTCAAACATTTTATTTAAGTTGTCCAAGAAACCTATTTTAAGCTGTTGGCATGACCACTGATTGTGTTTGGGAAGGAAAGGATGCAAATATTTAAAAAGTTTTCGGTAAATATGCAGAGTAAAGATTTATTTTCTGAAACACAGTTAATAAAAAAATGACATTATCAGCGTTTTTTTTTTGTGTCTGTCTATATGTTTAAGTTAATCTAACCGAACCTGAATAACTAATGGTTAATTAATTATATTGATTGATTAGTAATAAATATATTATAGATAAAGATGTTTTTAAGTAATCAGTTGTGGAATGTATTGAGAAATGTTACCCAAACAAGCTGAGTGCAAACTGTTACCTCATATTTATTGAGTCAATTCTATAGGTTGTTTTGACTTAAATTGTTATGGTGACCCCAAATTGTCTAGAGATCTGTATCAAAATATCTACAAACCAGACCATTATTTATTTACAGATAAAATATGCATTTAAAAAGAAAGGTGGAAAATTAAAAAATAACAGCTGCAATAAAGCACTTAGGGGGTTGAGAACAAATAAAAAGTAAGACAATATCATGGTATAGGGTACAGTCAGTTATGCTTTCTGAACTGACTCTGTTCAGTGTCATCCCCAGGGACCTGACTACACATCTCAGGATCAGTAAATAATTGACACAATATTAATTGGCTGTGGATTAGTGAGCAAGAAGAGTATCAGCACATTAATATTTGATCAAAAGATGATAGAAACCCCTGGCAGGCATTAAGAGGGGCAGCTGGGCCTGATTAGTTTATTAGGGCCCTGCAAAAGTTCAGGGGGACAATAGAGACAGACAAACAGACAGAGAGAGGGAGACAGATTTGGTGCCACGCATTTATTATAGCAAGCAACCTCCCACTGACAGCAAAATGCTGACTAGATGATTCAAGATTTCCTCCCACCTACCCATAAAAAAACAGACAACCTCAAGCAATGTGCACACACAGCCACTGAACGATTTAAGGTTATTTAAGGTCAGATATGGTTTATGTGTGATAACACAATGAAAAGCTAGCAGAAAGGAAGAAAGAAAAGAATGGAACAGAAGCCCGATCACAACAATGACCCCCCCCCCCACCCCCACCTGCCACACACACACACACACACACACACACACTGCTTCCATCTACCATATGCTATCGTTTGTTCTGTCAAATCCCCTGGAAGAGCCTGTGATTCCAGGCTGAGTAGCCAAGGATGCCTCCTCTATGTCTAATCCAATGCTCCCATGGGCTTTTTATGCCTGTTGTTTTACTTCTTGTCTCTGAGAAATACATACATCCTCTATTAAGTGAGATGCATGTATAATCACATAGTTGATGTGTTGATGTTTATACTGATACAGCTAAAAATCGATGTAAAAAATTTTATGCAGTGCATATGACACTCAAGCGGAAAACCCAGTCTCTATAATAAACACTTAATTCCTTTATTATTTTTTCCCATTTCTCACTCCCCTAGCTCCATATTTTGCCATATTTTGCAGTTACTGAATAAATAATAGTAATAAATAACATGCTTTATGATAAATAACTGAAAAATAAGCAAATTACAAGGTGACTTTTTCAATTATTGTTTTAATGTTACTGCACATTTAAGTACTTATGCTCAAGGCTTTTTAAACTATTTACAATAATGCAAGTGGTTCAGCATTAATTGTAAACATGTGTGGTAGACCAAACCCCAATCTTTGTGTTTACCTCAGACTATTCAACCATGCTGATCGCCTAAGGAAAGGTGGGGGTCTGCTATATTACAGTTTGCATTAGTGCAAATGACTTGCATTCACTGAGTACACAAATATGGATTATGACTTGAAAGCCTGAGGTGAAGTAGCTCGCACTAGACTAGCACTGAATTTACTTTCTTGTAATGTAATAAGGTTATGCTACTAATAGAGATTCATCCTTGAACTGATGAACAAGCTGGAATTCTAAGGAAAGTTTTCTGATTTTATACAAATATTTTACTTAAGACAACACTCATTCAGTTAGCAAAATGAGCTATTTGCTAAAATGAATGTCCACACACATTCAGTGTTATGTAGCTAAGATAGCCCTAGCCCTACCCACACCTGATGCTGCAGTTCCCACTTGTTTCTCTAAGTCCCCTGAATTTTAGTAGCATGTTCCCCTATGTATATTATGTTCAGTTGTTTGTGTTAAAATGACCTGTTAAGAGTTTGCCTTGTTTCTGTCCTTGCTTTTTGTGGCTTTAGTTGTAAAGCATTTGAGTTTCTTGTATCAAAGTATTAAGTTGTCTGCCAAATGCCGTAACTGTAAAATGTAAGTTGTAGGTGTATTTGAATTATGTTCCTGACATTGACCTTGTCTTGGCTTACCTAGACTGTTTGCTGATCACCTGACATAGAGCCTGTTTTTTGGATTCTGTCTTTGGACTGTGAATTTAAACTTTGTCTACTTGATTTAAATATAAGTAGCATGTAGAAATACTTACAGAGATGGGCCACAATTGTGTCTGCAATTGTGTCCCATCTCTGTAAGTCTTTCTACATGCTGATTTATAAAAGACTTCCCATGGTTTGTGCCACCTAGCTTTAGGAATTGGTCATCTTACAGTTACATGCATTCCACAGCTTACCCAGGTAGTTGCCATCGCCTTGTCTGTTACCACAGCCTGGCTCACCTTACAGATGGCATGTTCTAAGCATTACTCCAGAAAGCCTGCTGAGTGCTTGGGATTCCTTCTGCAGTGATTCTTGTACTTTGGCACCTAGGAAATCTAGGAAGTTTTTGAAAATGCTAATGAGCAAATAGCTTATGATGTGTGTTTTGCAGGGTGAGCACCACATGGTGAGTATGCTATAGGGTTCTTGACCCTGGCAGCCAACAGTGGATGAAATGAGTTGACATTGAAAGTGCTTTTACCTAGGATGACAGCATGTTTACCAAACTCGTCTGCTGAGATTAGGCCACCTCCTGAGATAACCTCATTGGCCTGGGGATTCTGTTACATGACTTGCTCTGCCAATGCTCTGTGAAAAGAGCCGCAGTAGCCCCTGTGACTGTCACTGCCTCACTTGAATCTAAAGTTGTTTCATACAGAGAGTACTGTGAGAGAGAGATGGCACCTTCAGTTTCAGTGGAGCCAACAGTTCCTTGCTCAATACTTTTCCAGTAGACACCCAGCATTAGCCACCCAGCATCTGCTATGTGTGCACGTGCTGCCCCTCTGTGTCACGCTGAAATGTACACTCAAAATGATTTGTAATCCAGGTGCAGAACATACTGTCAGTGGGAGATCTTTTCCTGATGTTCTAGATGCAGATTTATGTTCAGATTCTAGATTTTGTACAAAACCTGGCTCCTCCAAATTAAGATGCACATCCATGCCAATGACGGAGACCAATTGAAAAGGGGACCATCCACTCACTACCTCTGAGGCCTTCTGCCCTGGAACAGTTACACACTGTGCATATATTCTGGATTTGCACAGCACATCTCGCCTGTATTAATGAGATGTTAGTTTATTCAGACAACCAGGAACAACATGCACAACCTGTCAAGAAATATGGTAATGTTTGCTATAGCACCAACTATATAATAAGGGAGAGAAATGTGAATTTCACATGTCCCAGGTAAAATTCTTTGGTCACTGGCCCAGAGGGAGTTGCAATCAACCTATAAAAATTTAAGGCAGTGATAGTAGTCTGGCCTATGCCCAAGACCATGAAAGATTTTGCTTCCTGGGCTTTGCTAATTTCTATAGCTGCTTTATCAGGTCTTCTAGCACTATTGCCAGTCCTCTCCTCTTAAACTAAAGGGTTGAAAATTATTAGAAAGCCCCTGCATGTCGGCTCCTATACTTCAGCACCCTAACCCAGAAAGGCCATTAGTGGTGGAAGTGGATGCATTGGTGGGCCCCCATCCTGTTGCAGTGCTTGGGGGAGAAAAAAAAATTAACCCCATAGCTTTCTTTTCATGGAAGCTCAGTGCTGTGGAAAGAAATTACAATGTGGTAGATTGTGAGCTGCTTGCTATCTAGTTGACATTAGTGGAGTGGAGACACTGGCTAGAAGAAGTGTTGCACGTAGTTTATCTACACCAACCACAGCAACCCTGAATATTTGAAGGCAGCATTTAAACTAAATCCTTAAAAGCATGCTGCCCATTTTCTCACTTCTTTTCTCACTTTCAGCTGGTGATTACATATTTTCCTCGAACAAAGAATGGGAAAACAGATGTGCTATCATGCATCAACTCAACTCCCAGTCGGACACGGTGTTACCTCTATCCTGCTTTGTCTACGTCATTAATCTGGTGATTGCACTTCATGCCACTGCTCACATGCTTGCTGCTTACCCTGTACATGCAGTCTTTATTCCATCTGTGTGGAAAAGAGGAAAACCTGCCCAGGGCTCCAGGCACCCTAGCATCTACTGAACTTTTAAATAACTCTGTGACAAGTACTGGTGCCCCAGCATGAATAAGGATGTACAGCGATATGTACAGTCATGTATAGAATGTGCTCAAGCTAAGGTGTCATGATCTCTGCCTGTGTCATGACACTTCTGCCTTTGCCTGTGCCTCAGCACCCCAAGTTCTATCTCACCATAGATTTCATCGCCGATCTACTGGGTTTCCAGAGTATAACATTAAGATATCACATGCATGGCAAACGGTGAAAGTTATGTTTTTTCTGCTTATTAAAAATTAAATTGTTTATTTAAATTTAAACTGTTCACAATAAAATTGTTAATAAAAACATTAGTGGATTGTGGTGCAAATAATTGTGTGTGCTTCCTTAGTTTCAGTGAGTGGTGTTTTTCTGTACACTGTGCTGGTTGCCAAGCAACTTGTGTACACAGGGAACTACTTCGATTGGCTTTTCTAAACTGTGTTGGGTGGGTGGGTGTTTGGGGGTGGGGTGGGTGTGAAGTAGAGCATGAACTGTAGACCCTTATTTCTTATATAAAGTAGATTGTCAAATTGTGCTCCTTGCTTGCATTTTAGTTAGTTGCCAGATATATTTTTGAATCTGTTATTCAGTCATTCAGTCAGTCATTGTCTTATCTGCTTAGTCTAATCTTGTCCGGAGCCAACTTGAATCACTGGGTGCAAGGCAGGAATACCCCTGGACAATTCTTGCCAGTCTATTGCAGGGCACCACATATGCATCCATTCACTCACATACACCTGGTTGCAATTCAGAATATCCAATTCTGTTGTGGCAGAAAACCGGAGCCCCCAGCAAAACCCACGCAGACACAGGGAGGCTGGAACACACAACCCCAGATCCCTGGACCTACAATGCCACCATGCCAACCAACATCTTGTGTCTATGTGTGTACCTGTGTGAGTTTGTTTCTTCCTCGTTCAAAATTCTCTCAGTCAACTTAGTTAGGACCTTAGTTACTTGCCCTCTTTATAATTTTAAATAGACATTCTGCCCCATAAGTTTCACAGCAGAAGATACAAGTATGCTAAATTACAATTATATTATAATTTTCTATTATAATTTTAAAATAAAAGTATAAAATGCAAAATGTCTAACGTTCCACTGTACCAACAGTATGCTTTGAGCATGTAGTCAAAGGTTTTATGAGATAAATTATGTGCAGTGTACCCCAAACCAGTAACTCTACCCCTCTTCCTTTTTCTTCCACACACACTGCATGCTGTGCATCTGGTCGGAGGTAGGACAACACATAGATTTGTCCTACCTCATTTTAACTGACTCATCTGCCTATACTATTCTACGCCCATTTCCCCTATGTTTACATTACACACTTACACACATGCATGGTTTCAAACACACACACACACACACACACACACCTTCACACCTACAGAGGCCTAAACTCAGGATATTAACCACTTCCTATGAACTGCCTTTAAAGACTTTAAAGACAGCAAGCCACACTTCCACTGAATGAGGACTGCTTACAAAGTTCAGTATCTTTAAAGGGCTGCTCTTCGGGGAAGACTCACACTAAATGATGGATAGGTGTAATTCAAATGAGTTGGTAATGAAAGGTGTTGTTTGGCCAACACCTTTCATCAGAGCACTTTAAGGTTTATGACTCTTAATGTCATTTTACACTAAAGGGCCAGGCAAGATGAGTATGAATTAAATAAGGGCTGTTCCACTTTTCTCATCAGCATAGAGCAAAGACCAAGTTATCTACATAGTACTGGGCCAAGGCCAGAATGCCAAGAGCACACACAAAGGATATAATAATGCTTTTACTAAAACCACCAGTAACACATTTGATAAGCAAAATATTACTGGGATATTTGTAAAGCTGGGTTCAGATCACTGGGTCAACCATGACACAGCACACTTGTAACAGATAGTGACAAGAGCTTTGCTCAAAGTTCCGACAGTGTCAGCATGGTGGTGCTTGAACTGCCAATGTTTTCAATAAAATATAGGAAGCAAGGAGTTCTATTTATCTTCACTGATCACCCTCTATTTCTTGTGATTTTAAAACAGGTCACTATCAATAATCCAATCTGCATTTTGGAATCCACTATTCTAAAACCTAACAACTGTAATCTGATTTTAGTCTGTTTTAACTGCATGAAACTATAAAAAGTATATACAAAACAGCTTTTTGCTCTGCAGCTTAATGGGATTGCGAGGGAGAGATGAGGAATAGTTTTGCATGTGTGTGTGTGTGTGTGTGTGTGTGTGAGACTTTCTGAGGAGAACACTGCTGCAATTATAAAAAAGGAACAAAGCAGTGAAGATTAAAAACACGTCAAAAGGGAAAGAAAACATATAAAGCAATAAAGGAGCTCACAAACATGCTGGTGGGCACTTATACACATACGCCACATCTTAAGGTCAGGACAAAATAGTCACATTATTACCTGTAAGTGATAAAAATTAAAAAGAAGCTAGAAGTAAATCTTTGGATATTATGTTACAGTTAACAAGTAATCTTATGGCACGATAAAATGCCAGACACAAGAACCATGCACTACATCTCTAATACATGGCAAACACATGAAAATATTTCTCTGTAACCAGGGACTTTTGTAACTGTTGCTCTTAACCCAGTTTTTTGTTTAACTGTATTTTCCCAAAGAGTGAATCTTAAAGTGACCATTCTTTAATCTATTCCACTGCATTAATAATAATAATAATAATAATAATAATAATAATAATAATAATAATAATAATAATAATTTTGTTATTTTAAAATTTTATTTTAAAAAATGTTTATTTTTGTTATAATTGTTATTATTTGCTTCTTTCCTTCTGTGTCTTACCCTGTCTCTGTCTCATACATTTACATTTTTATTACCACAATATGGCATCTGTCAGTCAGCCTCATGTAACCAAGTGGCATAAAGAAAACTCAATCAGCCATGGGAACCTCCCTTTGTCTGCCAATTCTGCAACTTTCATGCTCCTTATTTGTTAGGTCAGAGGTTAAATTGCTGACCCTCCCTCACCTTCTTCCTCTACCCATCCCCCCTTCTGCAGTGAAAAGCAGAATCCCCATATTTACATGGATTAGACTTCTTTCACACTGAAGAAAGGAATCTGGTTCATAGTCAAAGCTCGAGGAGCAGCCTACACTGGTAGCCTGACCATGTTATTCACTGCCACACAATAACCATTTTGTGGGGATCTGAGGGTGGTAGGGGTGGTGTAGTTGTGTTCTCCTTTTCCCTTAGTCCAAGCTCGGAAAGCCCCAATTCCAGCCTTTTTGTCTGTGGCAAACCTTGTGCTTGTGCCACTCGGTTTGGAGAGCTAAGCCCCATCCGCTCCAGTGACAAGAGCAAACAAAAGCCTACCCACTGTGAATTAGATGAAGATGTCAAAAGCTTTTGGGCTTTTTAAGGGGTGCGAGCATAGGCAGGGGTTAAGGTATAAACCAACAAACCAAAGAAAAAGTCTGTTTTTTCTTCTACAGATAAACCTGTTTAAGTCTACAATTCCACATCAACTGTTTTTACCCAACAGCTATTTTTTTGTTTAGAATAATGTAGAATAATTAAAAAAACACTTCAAATTATAGGCCACTGGCTTTCCAAATAAAATATAGAGCACCAATCATGTAGAGTAAATGCAGGCATTATACATTGGTAACTTGCATAATCCAAACCATCGTTAGGGGACACAGATTTTTCCCAAAACCATAGTTCTACCAAACGTTCACAAACACTGTTGTTATGCTGTAAAGTTGGAACTACAGCACAGACCTGTGGTTAGAAGCTTAGTTCCTGGGTAATAGGTCATCGATGATGGAGGACACAGTGTAAGGAAGCATGTCAGTAAGCTGAAAATTAACATCAATCTTCTGGTATGAACATTTAGATGCCACATGCTTTGAACAAGAAGTTCTTTATATATTAATGAATGTATTTCTGTGTTCCTAAGAATGGTGGCATTCATCAAATAATATTGTTAAAACATCTGTGTATGCTGTGTAACATGTGCCAAACTATGCTATTTTAAAAAATTTTCACCTTCAAGAACTTCAACGTGTTAATACTTAATCACTGTTCATTGTGATTATGGAAAAAAAAGATAACATCAGCAACCGGGTCTCGATCTCAGGTGTACATGTTTGTAAAAGTCTGTCTTATTCAGGAACACATTACAACCACTGAGGTACGTTGCTGAAGTATGTCTGTCCATCTTATTAATAACCATGTGTTCATTTATTTAATTATTCATTTTCATATTTTTCTTATTATATTTTATTTTCCTGAGCCTATGAATGCATTGGACTTTCAAATAGTTATTGTATTATATATATATTATGATTTATATTTTTATTACATTTAATTGTTGATTCTATTATTATTTTTGTTGTTTTTGGTGGTTATATGGTTACAGTATGTTCAGCTATGAGTAGTGTACATTAATTACGTGATTTTGATCACAACTATCATACTTTGGCATGACTAAGGTTTGTGAGTTTCCAGCTGTGAGAATCAGGTCAAACATATCTGGAAATATTGTCTGTATCTGGATACAGCTGAGGTGCCAGGAGATCCCAGTGACTCTGATTTCTGATTTCTCCTACTCCCCAAACCTGCCTGACCCACGCTGACCCCCTGTATCTTTTTGGAGTCTCATCTGACCCAACATGGATATAGACAGTCTATAGAACAGCATAATGGACAGATGTAGAAACAATGAATTAAATTACAGACTTTAATTAATTCTCTGGCTACTTTGTACTTTTTTTTATGATTGCACTATCTGTGTCACCTAAATGAGGATGGGTTCCCTTATGAGTCTTGTTCCTCTCAAGGTTTCTTCCTCTTGTCATTCTCGGGGAGTTTTTCCACGCCACTGTCGCCACCGGCTTGCTCATCAGGGATAGAATTTGTAAAATTTTCATAAATTTACAAATCGTTCCTTTATTTCTGTAAAGCTGCTTTAGGATAATGTCCCTTGTTAACGCACAATACTAATAAAATTGAATTGAAATTGTAGTTCAGACTGGTGGTTCTAATCTACATGGTTCGCACTACTGTCGAACTAAGAAAGTATGACAGTTTTGGGAAACAGTCATGCTTCAGATGGTAGTTAGTTTAACTATGCCTGGTACCATGTTAGTTCAACGCTAGTCGTTGAAAGGGAAACGCGATCCTGGGTTATTTGATTATACTGATACAATGAATAATTTGTATGCACAAATGCAGCAATACAGATTTTTCTTACCATGCATGTTTTATAAACACATTTTAAACATTTATCTCTTATCTCAGGATTTCATGAACTTCTCTCTAGTGAAGCCTAAACCAAGGATTTCAGTTCTCCATATTATTATACTTACACTCATATACTTGTACCCAAGTGTTCTAAGATCTAATCAGAGATTTTGTAATATATTAATTGGCACTATCAATCCTTCAAGCCAATGGACAGAAAGAAGTGGTCACACTGTCTGTGTAACTCACGGCTGGAGAAAACACTTCATTGGCTTTGTCTTAACAATGCTGCAGGAGGCATACAGGAAGGAAATGGTGTCTGTCTGTGTGTGTGTGTGTGTGTGTGTGTGTGTGTGTGTGTGTGCATGCTTAACTGATTATTTATAAATAAGGAACATTGAACATTAATTGGTCCATAAGTTACATAATGATATTTTAAATATTAAATATTCACCATTAGACTATATATGGATTCCACAAATTCATAAAAATAAAAATACAAATAAAAATGCTAATTGCTAGAAATTTAATGATGTTTAGTTAATGTTTCACGACTTGCCAATAATTCTTTAGAAATGGCACCACTGGACAACAAAACCCCATATTGGACAGGAAATATTTTTGGTTATTGTTTACTTTCTACTGCTGCTTTCCCTTGCAGGCAATAGTGCGCAATAGTGGGGAAATAGGAAGTATTTAAAGCCCAAAGCCTTGGTGTCCATTGAAAGGCCACTATATAAAGGAGACCAGAGAGGAGACCATTGCCTATTCAGATGGTAATACACATGCCAGTGCACTGACTCTGATTAACTCTGTGTGAGTTAATAGTTGCCCTGTTAACAAGGATTTATCCTCTCATTTATGCTGCCTGCACATTTGAGACAGGGAAAGCTAGAATCCAGAACTTGTCTGAAGCCTATACAGCTCAAAATCCCTTTAAGATTTAATACAACCTCTGTCTTCTTGTACAAATCCGACCTACAGATGCTGGAAAGGAGACTAATGCTCTTACAAGGACAAACTGACATTAAATTGACAGAAAAAAAAAAGAAATAATATACTGATCTTCTTCAACTTTTGTCCTCCTCCCCCCCAGAAAATAAGGAAAAAATCAATTCATGCAAAGACCTTGTCCTTTTTTATGCATATTTGTGTGTGTGTGTGTGTGTGTATATGGGTTTGCATGAAATATCAGGACAAGTATTGTCCTGTTTTCTAAAAAAAGAAAAACTAAAATACCCTAAGATGAGGGTTAGGGTTAGGATTAGGGTTAAGCATAGCAGAAGCTTAAGAAAAAAGACTTGGGTCCTGGCAGTCATAGATTTATGTATCACACTCTCTAGAATAAACCCTTCTTAATAGATGTTATCAGTGTTAGAAATCGGTAATTATTTATTAAACAACAATTTGACCTTGAGGCATTATGAATGATCAAGCCATAAATGACTGTTGATGGTGGGTTGTTAGACAAGTGTTCATGAATAATAAACGTGTGTTCACAACAAATGTGTTGCCCAGAGCTTAGGGGAGCAGGTGCCATCCCAGACAACGAACACCATAGTTCCTACAGAACTGTCGACAGTGCTGTCATATTCCAAGGTGTACAATTTATGTGTGCCAAGCTCACTGCATGGCATTCCAGGTATGTTCGATAACGTTGACATTTGGTGAAACGGGTGGTAAAGGCAAAACCCCAAACTGAAATATGTGTTCCTCTAACCATCATCTGTCATCTTTAGACATCTGTAGTGGCAATTGTCCTGCTGGATGAGGGCAAACCCATTAAACTTGTTAGCTCCATTTGCCCAAAGCCTGTATGCCCTGACAAACTTTAAATGTAGCTATATCATATAATATGATATAGTACAACTATTAACAATTAAATAATGTTTTCATAAGAACATTTTAGGTAAAATATACCCCAAATAACAAATGAGGCATGGCTCACATCTAGCCCATACCTAATATTTTATCCCACAGACTGCAGTAAAGCTACAGTGATGACTTCATCTGGATTTGAGTACCAGAACACAGCCACACATACACACACACACACACACACACACACACACACACACACACACACACATATGCACACACAAAAATAATAAATAAAAAAATTACAAAATTAAACCTGGCAAACTACAACTGATCTAGTTTTGCCGAAAATGTAAATCATTTCACATAGTGGCCCAATGTCTGCATGTCATGACAAACTTTAAATAGGGTGCAAAATTTGGGCCAGTTTTGGCCCACCATACACTTGCCATTGCCATAACTGGCTCATGAATGCTTTCACTTGGCCATAATTGACCCATACTTGATCGGCTACTATTTGAGCTATATAACTAGACTAACTAATTAACCAATTAATCCGGTAAACAATAGACCCATAGATCACAGTCATTAAAAGTAGGCCCAACTGTAAAGATGTGTCCAATTAAACCAGAGACACAAACTTCGAATAAGTGCTTAGTAAATAACAAACAGGTCTTTGCTTTTGCCATCATGCGTCATTAAAAGCCCGGTTCTAAAAGAACGTGAAGTAACTCGTCACAACAGTCGTCAGTTTGACGCTGAGTGTAGGCAGAAGCTTATGGCCGCTCTGCGAGAGCGCACATGCTTAACTCTCAGCTATGATAATTAACTGATCAGATAAGTTACCAGTTTAACCCTTAGAGTTGGGTGCGAGGCAAAATAAAAACCTTAATAATGATGATACAGTTCGTTATACAGGCTCCGAAATAATAATAGTAATAATAATAGTAATAATAATAATAATAATAATAATAATAATAATAATAAGAAGAAGAAGAAGAAGAAGAAGAGAAGAATGATTATTATTATTATTATTATTATTATTATTATTATTATCATCATCATCAATTATCAAATTTGTACTGCAATAATATTTGAAAAACTTGAACTGACTGAGTTAAACAACGGCAACTTTTATCCCATGAACATATTGTCCTTTGCCTTCTTCGACTCTCAGCATCTCGCGAGTGTTTCAATTTCAAAATTTCAAAAGATTTGGCTGCAGCGGACATTGTTTTTGTTTTCTAATCACCTAATCGGAAATAATATGATTCTGTGTGGAAGTTAAAAACAACAGGTTTAAGGGCTGTGAAAGTAACACCACATCACTTCTGAGTCAAACCTTCAGTATTTGTGGACGAATGCATAATTTGTTAAATACTTTGACGCATTTATTATAAGCTACTTAAACTATCCTTTGTCGGAACTAGGTTTTGGTTTACCTAAATGTTTACCAAGCAAAACTTTTAAAGCGTTAAAAGTTATTCAACTCCGTGGATCAGCTGCAAAAGAGACATCGCCGAAAAACAGGCATTTTTGAAATCAGACATTTTGACTGACAAAATCTTATCAGTCCCGATGCATCTGACACCTAAAGAAGGCCACTGAAAAGGTGCCTCTGTGAGGTCAGTCAGAACGGTTACGTTACTTAAATCAGACTCGCTATTTACAGTTATAAGACATTTAGTAAGACAATTATATAATTTTGCCTTTATTTATTTGAATGTATTTATTTCACTACGTAATTTAATACATTAGTATACAAATCAACATTACTTCAGACAGTGAGCTCGAATAATCAATACGCATGGGTATTACAAGGAATATTATTTATGCTAAAAATATTTGCGCATTAAAATGGTACAGCAATTAGTGGAATATAGACTATATAAAAAGATAGTATAACTACTGCAATAGCTGACACTAATCTATAGAATGTCCAGTCTCTCAGGACAGTCTTACATATTTTTTGTATAATCTCTTACGTGTCGTTTGCTGTGCAAAACGAGGACTAATTGTTCTTGTATGACAGTTTATGTCATACAGTTTTTTTTTTTCATTATTGTATACAGTATGGTAATAATAGATTATGATGTGCTAACATTTAAACAAAGTTAGGTACATTTTTGCATGATTCGTGTAGAAGCAATTTTAAAATGCACAAGTATATTTGATATGCCCAATGCAAAATATAAACTTACAGTTTCAATTATCAAACCGCTGTATTAGGTCTTTAAAACAGCTGCACTAGGTCTACAATAAACAGCGTTTAAGGGATAGGTTTCACAAACTGTTAATTTGGAATGCCTCCAAAATACAAGATGACAACTGATGGTTGTTTCACTAAACACAGGTCACGTATTTGTCTCTCACTGACCTAAAATTAATGCTTTCTACCCAATTAAACACTGAGCGCCAATTAAGGGTATTAAATACAACTCTTAGAACGCTTGGATTAAAAAGTAAATAATAGACTACTGATTTAAATAAATTATAGCCATATAACATATGTTTATTACCTACAATACGGTAATACAACAACAACAACAACAACAACAACAATAATAATAATAATAATAATAATAATAATAATAATAATAATAATAATAA
>JAOVVF010000031.1:8567-40393 GCA_028565595.1 Duopalatinus emarginatus | reverse complement strand
ATAATAATAATAATAATAATAATAATAATAATAATAATAATAATAATAATAATAATAATAATAATAATAATAATAGAATATGTACAGAACAGCGCCGCTTCGCGGGGTGTTTTATAAAAAACCTTTGATAAATACTGAAGTATGTTAAGTCTTAACATTGTGAATGTGGTTCTGGTGTTAATTGGGTTGTAAGGAGAGGCTCCTGTAGAATTCGGGTTTGTGTTTGTCGGATTCCATGCTGTCAGTGCGACATTCGGTTCTTTTGACACTAAACGCGCTGTGTTTCCTTTTGTTCGAACTCACGGGGGTGAGTCACGGGGGTCTGTGTCCGGAATTGGTTTTATTGTGCGGCATGTCAGCTTGTTCGGTGGGAAATAGTTAAAGCTACTATAAGATTAATGTGTCGTCACAGTTGGATAAAATGGGAAAAAAACCTCACTTTTTTGATCAAATAAATTGTACTTATCTGAGATTTGTGCCAAAAATGTATCACCAGGGGGGTAATCACCTCACCTAACTCGAAAACACACACTATCACAATCATATTCACGTGTATAGTAAATTAGCTAGGTCTATTATTTAAATTAAATGAATACACTCAACCGTATGCAACAAATATTGAAGAGATCATTTGCGCGTGAGTTACCATTACATTTGTGTCTGGACCAATTAAAGTCCTGATAATACTTTGGCACATCGCTCTTATCACGAGTAACAGTGCGCCGCTCAGCTAATGACTATGGGTTATGCGCTGTGACGTCAAGGTCTCCGTAGAAAAGGCGCCGAGTGTTGCGCGGATTTGGAAAACAGGAGTAGGGGGCTGGTAAATCACTGATACAACACACACGCACATACGCACACCCCAAAAGTGCACTTAACTCCTCCCCTTCAATTACTTACATTTGGCTGCGCCTACACGAGGGACACTACTGCTTTATTTCAGAGAATATGTGGCTATAAACAAGCATTAAAGTAGCCATCGTTAACGGCGTCGATATGTTGGACATCTTTTGAAATGACAACGCGTCGCTGAGGAAACGAAAACAGGACAGAGATACAAAAACTAGTCAAATTCGAAAAAGTGAAGTTGTAGTCGAAATGTCACTATTTCAGGATTATTTTGTATCCAGCGATGAGGAAAAAAGGGGATTTTCGGTAAACTGCCCCTGAAACCTTCTCCATCCTCAGGCTGAAAAGTCAAGATCGTGTGCTGACACTGAACTGAAAATTGCTTACGGAACACATCAGACAAGAGTTACAACAGTGACCTGCGTTGCTGGTGCTCAAAGATCTGGAACGCACCGACATCCGAGTTTGCGCGGTCTGTGTGCCGCTGATGTACATGTACTCTAGGTCCATTTACCTACTTCGGAGAAAAGGCAGTAGCGATAATCGAACAGCAAAGTGTTCGCTTCTGATTCCTATAACGGCGCGTTTATGAGCGAAATCATATGAACCGCAAGGTGCCAGGATTGTATCTTAGGGAACCAAACACGTGTTTTTCCTCCTCGTCCACGATGCTTTTTCACGGCCTACCCGGAGGCGACATTCACGGCATAATGGAAGAAATGGAGCGCAGAAGCAAGAACGACTCGGCTGCTATTAGCTCAGCCATAGATATGGGCGAAAGAGAAACGGTAGGTGAAAACAGCGGGCATGCAAACGCTTCAGGCACTTTGCCTGACAAATTTATATAGTTTCCATTTTCCCCTGGCCATATACACACATACATACATACATACATACATACATACATATACAGACTTTACTACGACTACTACTTTAAATATTAAACTAATAAGACAAGCTTAAATCAAATCATAGCCAGCCAATACTGTAACCAAATAAATAAATAAATAAATCATAGCCTTAAATGAGTAAAATTTAAATAATTAATTAAAATCACAGGAGTTGTATGCTTTGTTGATATTTGTTCGTTATTAATTTGTAACTGTCATTTGGTGCAGTATGATTTTCACGAGTAAACAGTTGATAACATGCTCACATTCTTTCTGTAATAAAAAAAAACATAATTTTAAAATTACAGATCTTATGCAACAGTTTAAGTGCTTTGTCAGAGTCTAGTGAGGTGTCTAACATGGCATTAATTTTAATGCCAAACGTAAGCTAGTTATAAATGTTCGATTCGCATAAAAAAAAATTATAGACAATAAATAAATAACTAACTAAATAAATAAATAAATAAATATTTCAAATACGGAAAAATATATATATATTACAAATTAATAAATATTTGTATTAATATATTAAAAAGTTGTGCCTCATGCGTAGCCTCAATCCATAGATTAGTTGTCAAGTTGGCCTTGTTTCAATGCCATTTTTATGTCAGATTGTTGTGGGCAAACATTGTCAATTCAGGTTAAAAAAAAAAACTTAAATGTTACAAGGCGAACTTGGGTGCTGTGGCTAAAAAATGGTAGTTGACTTTAACAGCTAATAAAACCCACACTGTGTGCGTGTCTGTAGATGGTGTAAGTGTTGAGTACACAGTCTTCACACACTTTCCACACATGAATAATAATAATAATAATAATAATAATAATAATAATAATAATAATTATTATTATTATTATTATTATTATTATTATTATTATTATTATTATTAATGATAATAATAATAATCATAATAATAATAATAGTAGTATAGTAGTAATAATGGTTATTAAAAATAATAGACAAGGCAGCATCATATATTTTAAAAATTATATTAAAAAATAAAATGCATATCTATAATATCTATTTAAAATGTTTTATTTTCAAACACCTTAGCTGTACTGTAAAACTGCACTCGCTCATAGCCCCACCCATTCGGGAACTGCATCTCCAATCAGTCTATGTTCAGTATACAACTTTTTAGTACCAACGCGGCCAACAGGGCTGTAAATTTACAAGAATTTGTGCTGAGGGTTTAAATTTAATTTAGGTTTTTATAGGAGACGATGGAATTTTGCACGAGATACAGTTGCAACCTCAAATTTCAGGATAATAAACTTCAATATTAATAGCCTATTGTAGTTCATTTACCGTGTCATTTACGTGATTTACGGTTAAATAGTTGTAAAATCTGTCTCTCTAAGACGTTAGGCTCTGTCTTTGCTGAACCTGTATTTGTTTCTCCTTAGAGCATGCAGTCGATGAGCGGTGAGCGTGTGGCTCTGTGTGGAGGCTGTGGGGGGAAAATATCCGACCGCTATTACTTGCTTGCCGTAGACAAGCAGTGGCACATGCGCTGTCTGAAATGCTGCGAATGCAAACTCAACCTGGAGTCCGAGCTCACCTGCTTCAGTAAGGATGGAAGCATCTACTGCAAGGAAGATTATTACAGGTAAATAAATCGCACTCACAAAGAAAGCAATGTGACATTATGCAAGACACATTTCTTTAGTTTCGTCTATTTTTGTTTTCTTTATGCCCAAGGCATACTTTACAATGTGTGTAGCTACATTCTTAACGAAAAAAAAGCATATTAACAGATTTGAATAAACACCTACAAAATTACAATACATCAAATATGTTTTATGACGTGTTTTATGAGATGTAACAGTGATTATATTTTAATGGCTTAAATTGGAATAAGCCTACCAATTAAACAAAACGTGGCCAACATATGGCCAAGGGCAGGGACATATTTTGTCTTAAATACCAGAATTAATAGATAGTCTATAACAATACTATTATCTAGGTCTATTAAGCCACGTTTATACAATTCAGCATAATACGGCCGCATTATTCGTAGAAAAAAAATGTGTATTAACTTATTAAAATATTTATAAATGTGTAAAAATTTGTAAAATGTGTATATGTGTATATAGTAGCATTCTACTTGCATGTCGTTACTCTATCCAATCTATGCTCATGGCTGTGTCTCTCTTGCGCAGAAGGTTTTCGGTGCAGAGGTGCGCGCGCTGCCATCTCGGGATTTCGGCCTCGGAAATGGTAATGCGAGCTCGAGACTTGGTCTACCACTTAAACTGTTTCACGTGCACGACGTGCAACAAAATGCTGTCCACCGGCGACCATTTCGGCATGAAGGATAGTTTCGTGTACTGCCGTTTACACTTCGAGACGATTGTGCCGGGGGGCTACGGACACTTCAATCACACGGAAGTGGCTCCAAGTAAAGCTCTGGGTACAGCGGGGGCGCTTGCGCTCTCCTACTACAATGGAGTGGGCAGCGTACAAAAAGGACGCCCGAGGAAACGAAAAAGCCCCGGGCCTGGAGCAGATTTGGCCGTTTATAACGGAGGTGAAAGCATTTTTTATTTTTCCAATTTATTATTATTATTATTATTATTATTATTATTATTATTATTATTATTATTATTATTATCAGTAACAGTATTATTAGTATTAATATTATTATTATTGCACCTGAGATGCAAACAGAACGTCAGAAAAGTGCTGCAATTTAATGTATTCATATTTATTTATTTATTTTGTGTCGAGCTAAGCAATAGTTAACGAAAAGAAAGTCATGCATTTTTCTGCACATTTCAGGCTATGAAAAAGCGTCGGCCAATGCAATAAACAACACGTATATTATGATTTAAAGCTTCTATAATTAAAAAAAAATGAAACAAGCAAACAAAGTAGTAATAAGTCCCATTACGAATGGCCTGTGTTACAGGGCTGCATTTCCAATAATCTTAGCGATTTATAAACTTTAAGAACGCAAATTTTGCGAGTCTTTCCCAAAGCCTCCTTAGTCTCCAAAATTACAAACGAGTTTTAAGTACTCCTTTGTTAACTCCGCCTCTGCATTTTCGCTGGAAAAGCACCGCCTGTCTTAAATTAACCATGTATTTACAAACATTTGCTCATTATTCTATAACAAAAATATTATTAGAAAAAAAAGTATACGGAAAAACCAAATTCTAATAAGTGTTAAAATTAATTATATAAAAAATGCACTTACAATTATTTAATTATCTAAATAGGCACATAATTAACCTTTCGTGCGTCAGTCTACAAAGATAGCAAACCGCCAACGCAAATGGACCTTTTCCAGTCAGCCTTATACAAATTGTTCTTTTTTCAAAGCTAGGGAAAGTTCAGGAAGTAGTCTGCCGTACCTTAATCAAGTTAAATTGTTTCTTGTGAATGAAATAATTTAAACAATAGAATAAAATAGAATTATATACCTTAAGGTCAGAAGTGAAATATTTTTGGGGGGTCAAACGGTCAGAATATTCTTAAATTTACTAACGAGTTTAAATACAATGTTAGATACGAATGGTTTCGGGAAACACTTGTGAATTCACGGTGCGCGTTGTTTTGGAATGCAAACAGTGCATCAAAAAATAATAGTTTTTCTAAATTTATTTTTGCCTCGGGTGGTTCGTGTACAAATTTTTAAACTTAAAATGAATCCTTTTACAAGTATCCTGTTTGATAATGAATAGAGCTATCCCCCCAAAAAAGTTGATGGGAGACAGAGCTAGAAAGAATAATGAAGGGTGTACTTCTTCGAATATAGTAATGTTGGCATACTGTGATAATGTTTATCACTTTTTTTTGGCTATTGTAATTCCACATTTTTTAAAAAAGTGTCTTGAAGTGAAGCTTAGCCTACCTAGAGCTAAAACTGGAAAGAGACAAATATTTGCTGTAAATGTTTGAGTGTAGTTACAGCTAAGCTTTGGCTGAGAGAAAGACTAAGGACTGGCGATCCTTGCAGTCATGTCATACATTATTACCCACTAAAATTACTTCAACCTAAAAATAAAAACAAACAAACAAAACAAACAAGCAAATAAATAAATAAATAAATAAATAAATAAATAAATAAATAAATCCCAATAAGCTACCTCGCAATGTTTTTTTCTGAATTAAGGTCCTGAGTCACTACACAGTTTTAGAAATAAATTTAGCCTACATCAATGTGATCAGTATACCGAATTGTTAGATATCTCCTCTTCTGTGAAATCATTGCACAATGCTTAAGGCATCCAGTAGACAAAAAGTATGGAGACGTTTGATCACTGCAGCCCTCTTAAGGTTAAACACAGAATGACAACAATGGCCAAAGGCCCAAAAAGGAGAAGCATTAGCTCTCTTATAATTCTCATAAAGTTTTGTTAAAAATCATACAAAATAAACTATTTTCAAGCTACCGCTACAACTACAGGAAAGCTGCCCTTTTACAGCTACAAGAATGTGTTAAACACTGATCAATAGTCTATTAATTCAGATTGCTGTAAGGAGGGTAGGTTCTTTGTATTTATCAACTGCCAGATTTACATAATTTACAATCCATTTACTGACCATGTGGATCACAGCACACATTAAAGTCAATTATCTAACATGCTGATCAGACAGTATTCTGAGAGTAATATTTGCAGGTGTCAGAGAAAACAGAATTCCTAAACAGTTTTGTATCTAGCAACACCTTAACTTCTGCCAAGAATTACTGCCCACAACTCTGTGTCAGTATCTTTAAAAATGCTTCACTGCACGCTGAATCTGAAATTGCTGGGCAACATATTATTTATTTAAAAAAAGCTAAAGACACAAATCTGGATATCCAAATATTATTAGAGTCTTTCTTTTAAATAAATAAAATGGATATGTATTGTTTATTTACCATTTACCCCGGTCAGTAGGGAATTGGATTCCTAGTCCCTTTATTCTAGTACAGAAGTACATAGAAGACAAGATCTATATTTTATACTTATGTTTGTCCCTAGTATAAAAAAAAAACCTTTACTGTCAACACAACTGATTCTGCTACTATAAAGGAAATTGCATGTCTCAGTATTATGCCTGTAGTATACCATTGTATATATAATGAAATAACAACACCAAAGCTGCCTTATTTATTTGATATAATTACTCTTCGGATATTTAATTCATTCACAGTTTGAGAATTCATGCATTTTTATCGAAAATATATTGTACCAATTGTTAACCATGATTAAATGTAACAACTTTACTTAAATACTAATTACTAAATAATAATTGAATATAGCAAAGGTTACCAATTTGTATACTTGTCTGTATGAGCTTAAATATATTTCCTGATGCTTTCCTTAAAACAGCACTAGGCTGCAATGAAAATGATGGGGATCCCATGGACAGGGACTCTCAGTACAGTTCTGGTCAAAAGACCAAGCGAATGAGGACTTCCTTTAAGCACCATCAGCTGAGAACCATGAAATCCTACTTTGCCATCAACCACAATCCCGATGCCAAGGATTTGAAACAGTTGGCGCAGAAAACAGGTCTTACAAAGCGTGTACTTCAGGTAATATATCCTTTCATTTGGCTATATTAAAGTTAATTTATTTAAATACTGATTCAAACACAGATTTAAATTTTATTTAAAATAGTACATATTAATTTTAGAATAGCAAATTTCATATATAAATATACAAAAAATTAAACAAGACTATCCTAATTTGAATTCTTACACAAATTCTAATTTAAAATTTTAATTAGAAAAAAATCTTTTGCAAATAAGTTTAATGAGTTAAATTCTGTGAATGTTGCTACAAAATATGAAATGAAAAAAAAAATCCATGACATGAGATCCAATATAAGACAAATACATTAACTGAAATTTAAAAATGAGATTTGCATCAAGAACCAACTGTTTTATCAGCTGAATATAAGGAAGACAAATGCCTGGTGTAGTTTTTCATAAATGGGAAATAATTCCTGAACGACTAAAATAAGAAACAATGAATCATGAACGCATACAATCTAAAATCCTTAATGAGCCATGTTGTTTCAGGTCTGGTTCCAGAATGCCAGGGCCAAATTCCGACGAAATCTTCTGCGTCAGGAGAATAGTGGGGTGGACAAATCTTCAGATGGGTCAGCCCTTGTTGGTGCAACCCCATCTGGTCCGGCATCAGAAATTTCGAATGCTTCTATGAGTCCGTCTAGCGCTCCCGCCACATTGACAGACCTCACTAACCCTACCATGCCCACCATCACTTCTGTACTGACCTCTGTGCCAGGTACCTTGGATATGCATGAGTGCCGGAGTCCTTCACAGACCACACTTACCAGCCTTTTCTGATGCCTAATTACCACCGTAATTAACTGTGTAATTATGCAGCACATCCTGTTCTCTGATCTAATTGTGACAGAATCTGTTCCTTGATCCTTGAACTTATTTGGACACCACATGATACAATCTGTACTACAAACACAATCCCTAGCCCATATGCTCACATGTGCAGTAAAATGGTACAGTAATACAGATGTGATTAGTGGCACAAAACTGTACAAGTCACATATGTTTCAAACTCTTCATTGTTTTTAATAGACTAAACAAATTAAAATGTATGGCTATGCCAACTAGAACCAGAGAGAATTGAAACAAGATAGGGGAAACACAAGAAATTTGTTTAAAAGAAAAAAAAACATGCATATTGCATAGATGTAGATATGCCTCAGTGAAAGAATGATGATGTTTTTTGTTCCCTCTTTGATCATATTCAATTGATTTTTCATTTCCTTCTTACCCAAGTATGTTTATAGCATAAAATGGAGAATAGCTGTGGAAACGGATTGGTTTCTTAAGCTGTTTATTTATGTAACTGCACACAGGAAAATGCATTATAAATGGATTATAAAAATCCTGAGTGTTGTGCCTTATGCTGCATTTTAGTAACCGTTTACAGACTACATTTTTTCACTGCTAAAATGAATTGAATGTGAATATGAAGGTACATATCATCTCTTTCTTTCCCCTTCTCTTTTGATTTCTCTGACCTTTTTTCTCTTTCTTCCATAAGAGAATACATGAATATATAAATATATAAATAAATATATAAATGATCTCTCACCATTTTACCTCACTATGAATCCACTGGATACAATAGCACAGTAGCTAAAACTTTAAAGCACACTTCATCTTGAAATAAAAAAGAGTAAAAGAAGTACACTAAAATCATACAGCTGGGTGACTACATGTCATATGTACTAGTTTTGATGGATGTGCTCAGAATGTAAATCAGTAAATATGATCAATTATTTCATAAACTAAAGTGAAAAAATACTACATGTTTTGTAGATGAATGGTTTCTTTTTCAATTATTAAAATGTGACAGTGTTGGTACAGAGTGAAAGTTTCCATGTTGACCATAGACTTGTTTAAGTTGCTGTATGGTTTGGACTTCTGAGGTGTTTTTTAAGCATTCCTTACAATATACACTTTGATACAAAATATATATATAAACAAATGATATCTGATCATCTTTGTTATAGCCATAAAGTAAGAAGAGTTTTGAGATCTAATCTCTCATTAATCTCAGGTTATGCCAGTATTTATTACATTTATTTACACACTATATGGCCAAAGGACACATGATTATCATCATCAATAGCTGTTGCCACAATGTTGTATAGGATGTCTTTATAAGCTTTGGAATAACTGCACCTTGACTAAATCTGGAATAGGACATTTAAAAACACCTATTTGTGCGATAGTCAGTTGTCCACAAATATTTGGACATATAGTCTACATACATCACAACTACAAGGTGGTTATGTTTACTAGCTTTGCATAATATCACCATAACATGATTTAACTCCCATAACTAACATAACCAAACTTTTAATACTTCTATTTGATAAAATAAATTCCAGTCGATTATTTTCATAATTCAGATTAAAATATGTGGTTATTGATTTAACGACCTAAAATTTTAACAGCATTCTTAAAAGAAATGCTGTCAAATCATATAGCAATGATGTATACCAATTTTCCCAAGTTCTGCTTCTCCATGGTCTCCCTGCCTTCAGCTGCATTCAACCCTTGTGTTGTGTTCCCAGCCATGATTGCCAGCACTAAGAAAGCACTTACCCAGCTGCTAGCCAGAACAATTGTTATGGGGCCAGATATGGGCCACTTCTGGCCTGTATCAGATTTTCTTTCAGGATTTACCCAGTCATATGTAACTTTTAAAGGTCACTATTAGTTATAATAATAATTATATAACTAAATGTCTTGAGTAGTACTACAAAGTTAAATTAATATAGCAACAGAAAAAAATTATGCACATCAAAACATTTATGCATATTTTTCTGCACTTTCTAGTTTATTTTCCACTCCCTTTGTGATATGTCACATTTTATGTATCTTTAATATCAACTACATAAAAGAATTCATTAGTCTGTAAAAATCTGATTGTATCATATTTGATATAGCTGCAACAGGTATATAATTAAAATAAAATAAAATACTTATATCAGAGTGATTTTAGTGTATATTGTATCATTAAAAATGTTAGCTTTGTCAGAATGAGCTAAACAGGTTAACTAATGTTTGTCTGAAAGTCTCGCATTCAACAGAAAAACATGCATTACACTACCTTTGGATGATAGCAAAATTCTCATATATACAAAGATATACCATTAAACTGAAATAATTACAGATTTACTCTGGTGAGTTGAAGTCTGAGTTGATCTGAGCTCACACTGTGGTTACAGAATAAATCATCATCTTCTTCATCTGTGATTTTTTTCTGCACTTTGACTTCTATATGTTGTATTTGTCTTTGTTTTTTTATGCATAGTTCATTAATTTTAAAGCAATCTTTCCAGTCCAGTCATCTTTATTTCCTCTCTTTAACATAGTCTCTACATTAACCTGTCCTAGTTCCTGTATTCTTGACGCTTGTATCTCAGTCATTAATGGAGCATCTCAATTGGCTAAAATTTTAATATTGACAAAGTCACATATAATTATATGGTATTTAACAAGTTTAAATAACGATTCCCTTCATTTTGTCATTCCATCGTTTTCCAGAGAGTTACCAGTATTGTCAAAATTCGCTGATAGTGCCAGCACTTAATAATAATCAGGCCAGATGCCTGTGGGCAGGTGGGCCCTGTCAAAGAGGGGAGTGGCAAGTACAATTCAATTCATTTCAATTCAATTTTATTTATATAGCGCTTTTAACAATGGGCATAACAGTGGCAAGTGAGCTCAACCAATGGTGTTTCTAATGTGTTGAAGCAGACTATTTCCTTGCACTGTGTTCATGTTACTGAACAGGGGACCTATTGAATCTGGGGTGACTATACACTACACCCCATCATTTGAAATGAGTGGCAGGGCCTTACACAAGGAAAGGATTTCCTTCCTATTAATGGTGTCAGATTACCTGGATGCAAAAACATGAACCAGACATGCTGTAGCAGAATAAGGAGATCCTGGCTTCCATAAGTGCCTGCAGCTAGACAACACCACACTATGTACCACCAGTATTGAAAGTCCAGACAGTTCACATTAGATTATGATCCTGTTTTAATATGACAATTTAAGCAAGGTGTTCAGCAAGAAGATGGTGGCTTACATCAATGCACTGATTTCAGAGGGTTCAACAAGGTTACCATAAAATATCTCTATTTGCTATATCTTCTTTCCTCTATCCTCAAGTGTCTTCTGCCTTGGAGTGACTCCACAGAGCTTGAAGTTTCACCATGCTGCATTTAACTATCACGTATAATTTAGTGTCCATTTGCCTAGGAGACAAGTGGAAAATGACATTATGAGTACATCATATGAGTTATCTGAATCTCCCAGTGTCTTCCAGGGGTTGCAATGGATCAGGAAAAAGTTACAGCAGTGACAGCCTGGCATCTACCAAGAATGTAAAAAAGTTGCAACACTTCTTTTACAGTCATTTTGTCTAGTGTTATTGCTAGTACCCTAACATCACTATTAAAGGGAGAGAAGAGACATTTAGCATGGAACACAGCAGCAGAGCAATTCCAACATCTGATGCATGCTTTTACCACTGCCCCAGTACAACCTTTCACCATCTTATCACAACATTTGGGAGAGAACAAGAAATTGCATCCTGTGACTTTCTTTTCATGCAAGTTCTCTGCTGGCAAGATAATATAATGTAGAAGATCAGGAGCCTCTCGCTATCAAGCTGGCACTCAAGAAATGGACATCCTTTCCAGATCTACACTGATCTCTACAATCTTAAATACCACAATCTTGAGTACCTCACAATCTTGAATACCCTAACCCACAATTTTGTTCATATAATTACAGTGTTGGTCTGTGTGCCTTCAGGGTCTAAAGGCCATCTTAAGAAATGCAGCCAGCAATAGAAGGAGCCACAAGATCAAGGAGGGCACTGGGAAAAGAAGAGAAACAAAGGCTGACAAAAGAAGTACTGGCATTTATTACTGTCCCTTTTATATGTATTTTCTGTAGTCTCCATTTTTCAATGTGTAAGGTACTTTTGCTTTTTTGACACAATCGTGTCTCATGCCAAAGAAAGGTATTCCTTCACTAACCACCTTGTGAGTTTTATGCTGTTACAAGGAGACATGTTTGAAGAGCACTGCTGTACATTCTCTGTTGAGGTGCTAATCGCCACTGTCAGGGCATACCAAATGCTAAATAGGGTGAAGCTTAAAACTGTCCTTTATATACAAGAGTCCTGAATTCAAGGACTACTCTGGTGCACTGGCACTGTATCAGGTCCTACTGAGTAAAAATATTCCTGAGAATTGCAATGGGACAGGAACATCTTAATGCATTGGCAATGCCCCAGTGCCAATGCTCTTATATTTTGGATATCTGCAGATTGAATCAAATTGTTGGAAGGGGGAGACATTTTTTTTCTAATTATATATGATAAATGTTAAAGATGGTCTTTCTCTCTTCAAGGACATTGTAAGGGCAGACTGATAAATATCAATTTATGTGTTGATGACTACAGTTGATTGTTCTGTCATTGTAAAATTTATTCAGTCAAAATAAATTTAGACTTTTTTGAATTGCTTGTAATTATTTTTTCTTTCATTAAACATGAAAAAATAAGGTACAGCTGTCCACAAATACTACACAATGTGTAGATAAAGAGAAAGCTAGTGGTTATTTGTGGTATTGCTATATGATGTGACAAAAAAAAAAACCTGTTATATTGCTATGTAATAGTGTCGGTTTAGTTTTACTGATTAATTTGTACAATTGCCCACAATTGTACAATTGGCAGGAACCACCACTGCTCAAGAGAGTTCAACAGATTTCAGATAAGATTGAACTCAATTCAAGTTGCATAGTCACTATAAAGTACAAAAAAAACCCCACAAATGCAAATAAAGAAACCTAATTGTTAAATACAGAACAAACTGAATTTAAAAAAGACAACTTTAAATAAAAAATTCCCCAAATTTCCAACTTTGGATAAACAAACTATTTTCACTCATTACAACTTCAAAGAGTGGAAGTTAAAGAAAGAATTCAAATGTAAAGAATTACTCACATTTTAGGTCAACATTAAATAAAAAATAAAACTTTAAATGAATTAGCATTTGCATTAACGTTAGTGTAGCAATGAGAGTGTGGTCAAGTGTTAGCTGTGAGAGAAGCAGGTTTAATCAGATAAGTGTGATGATTCTCATCTGTGAAGAATTGTTTCTATGGTGTTCTGTATTTTATTGAGCACAAGAGGGCCTACAGACACGTGGAGCTGCCCTGAGGCCAACAAGCAGCCTGAGTCTTCCCGCTCCTTTCCAGAGAGACGCAGCTCATGGCACAGCAACTTCTGGCTGCCAAAATGCTGGAATACAAGGACCTCCTGTGGGTGATCATGGAACGTGTCAGCCACATCCCTGGGCAATCACCAGCAGTTTCGTTTGTTAGCATCCAGTGGGCTTAGCTGGCTGTTTGCCTTCTTGCAACAGCAGACAGCTCCTTGAGAAGGAGCATAATGCTGGAGATGTCACTGATTTGGTCATACTATAAAAGTTTGCCCTGCTGACAGAGGGAATGGCGAAGTGAGCCCAGCACCACTGCATGGTATGTAGGTGGGCGAAAGCAAGGATCTAGAGACTATTTTGTCTCAGGTGGTGGAGAGGAGGGGTGCCCTATGCTGTTTACCATCCAGAAATTCTTTCTGTAAGATTGTCTAGGTACAACATGATTGAGGAGTGCCTGGCCATAAGCTGTGTGGTCCTACCCTTCCAGTACCACCTAATAGGGTGCCCATTCACCCTTCACTCAGATCACTCATTGGTATCTGGTGCTCCAGCTGGTTAAGACCTTAGTGATCCACATTGATGGTGGCAGTTTATTTATCCCACCAGGGGGGTTGTCAGCTGCAGGCTAGACAGCTCACTGGCCTGAGATGGATGGTGGGAGTATGTGGTGGAAAGGGCATGTTTGAGCATTGTCTGTGAGTGAAGTGTAGCAGGTTGCATCAGCAGGTAAGCATAATGATTTCCCACCAGTAAAGAATTGTCCCTAACTGGTGTTCTATGTTTTAGTAAATACATGTGGGGTTAAAAGGAGGAAAAACACACCTGGAGAGAGAAAATAAATGTATAAATTTGTTCCTTTGAGTGATAGATTATTCTGGCTGTTATATGCCAGTAAAAGGGTTAACGTGATTTGTTTTTTCCCCCTTGTTTTTACATTAAAAAAAATAAACAAGAGCTACCCCAGTGCACATTAGGGATTCAGTGTCCCCACCTCTACTGTGGGATGCCAATCCCAAAAGTTCCTGGCTTTCCTGCCACATCTTCACATCTGCCTTGGCTTCATCACGATTGGGCATGGGAAGAGAAAAGAGAAATCACTCGGGGAGAGGCGACAGACACAGGGTTGGGAAGAGGAAGGAAAGCCCAGACTTGGGTACTGGTTTAGGGGAGGTTGTCCCCTGCTTCTGAGGCGAGAGAATTAAAAGCCAGGCAATTAACTGCTCCAGTGCAGAAGGTTTTACAACTAGAATTAAGGGTGTATGTTTGACATGTATCATGAAACTTAAAAAAATATATAAAAAATCAATAATGTTAGTGTAATGTACATAATACATATGGGACAAGTATTTTGCTGTTATACACCTATCATGAGACATCTGGCAGTTCAAATGCCAAAGAATCGACTGTTATTATCTTTATCTCAATCCAATCACATATGCTCTTAGAAAAATCTTAATGCTGCTAGAGCAAGATAGTTCTCCACCCTGATAGAAGATAATAAAAATAATCCTAGATTCGTATTTAATACTGTGGCAAAACTAAGGAATAAGACCACCACAGAAGCATCCACACCATCAGTATGTAGTAGAGATGACTATGAAATTAGCAAATGAAATTTTTCAATAGCAACATTAAAAACATTAGTCAAAAAAATAATACTATTAATCTCAAGCTGGATAATTTGATAACAAACCAATTAGATGTCTATATAGTTGTGTCAGATACTACCTGAAATAATCAAAGCTCTGATAAAAAATATAAATTCTTTTATTAGTTCTGGCCATTTCCAGAACAGTTATCATGACCCCTGCCAACTACAAACCAATATCAAACCTCCTCTTCATCTCGAAGATCCTAATAAAGGTTGTAGTACAGTAGTTATGTTCATACCTGCATAGAAATAACATTATTAAAATTTGTCAGTCAGGATTTAGGCCCCATCATAGCACAGAGACAGCACTGGTTAAAGTTGTGAATGACCTGCTACTGGCCTCCAATCAGGTTTGTTTCTCCAGGTATTGCGTTGTGTAGTGCCCTCAGGCAGTCCAGTTGGCCCAATATGGCCCAAAAAGATCCATGCCAATTCCCTCGAAGGGGACCTCCATTAATGGGAGAGGGCACAATTGTGCTTTTGGGGTGGTCGTCGGGTTCACCAGCTAACATTTGCAGCATGTCGCAAGTGTGCAGTATGTCTTTTTATGTCAAGCTGTTTGTATGTTTCAGTTTATAAAACACTTTGAAACATGAACACAAGGCATTGCCTCAGTTCGTGCAGTGCTTACATACCTTACATTACATGAATTGTTAAATAGTCTATAGATCTATCTCATTCGATAATTTATCCATGTTTAATTTTTTGCTTTCCTAAAATTAAACTTATTTTGGTGCATTAGAGTCAACATTTTTAATACAAAATCTAATACTGTCTTTATACAGACCTGCTACACTTACTTGCTGGGAAACTTTTACAGTAGCGTCTCACTGTCTAACCTAAAGAAAGCTAAATCTTCCTAAAATTAAACCCTGCTCTGGACACAATAATATTTTTAGGGTGTCTTTGAAGCTCAATATTGCAAAAGCACTCAGACCACAGATACCTTATAAGGGGACACATAGAAGAATTTAACACATGTACCAAGGCAGTTTATGCTAAATGGGTGCACATCAGGATTTTTTTTATTTCTTAGGCTGTATAGCAGATAATCACCCTTCAAATGTTACTATCATTTATGTCTAATTGCCACAAGTGTATGAAATCTTGCTTTAAAAAACATTTGTGAAAGAATGGACCATTCTAAAGAGCTCCCTGAACTTGGTACAGTAATAGGATGCCACCGCTGCAAGAAGATTCAGGAAAGTTCTTCTCTCCTAGATATTTCAAATTCAATGGTGAGTGAATTAAAATTTTATTTAAACCAGATCAACTCAGTCACCAAGTGCTAAGGCACCTAGTGTGTAAATGTTGGCAGCACTACTGATTTAACTGCCCATTTCCAAAACTCCTCTGGCATCATAACATGAGCTCAAAGATAACATCAGTACAAACACTGTGCACCGAGAGCTTCATTGCATAAATTTCCAAGGAGCTGCTGCATGCAAGCCTTACATCACCATGATCCACGCCATGCCAAGTGGAGTGGTGTAAACCATGCCATCACTGGACTCTGAGCAGTGGAAATGTTCTGTTGAATTTATTGATCATAGTTCTTTATGTGACAGTCTAATGAATGATTCTGGGTTTGGTAAATGCCAGGAAACCATTACCTCCCTGTGTGCATTGTGCCAGCCATGAAGTTTGGTGAAGGAGAGATAATGTGGTGAGATTGTTTTTCCAGGGGTTGGCCTAGGCCCCTTCGTTCTAGTGAAGAGAAATATTAATGCTTCAGCATACCAAAACATTTTGGAAAAACTTATGCTTCCATCTTTGTGAAAATAGTTTGGGAAATGCCATTTTATGCTCTAGCATGGCTATGCACTAAGCAAGGTCCATAAAGGCATTCTTGGTTGAGTTTGGTGTAGAAGAACTTGATGTGACTGTAATTTTGACCTCAACCTCATTGAAAATATTTGGATGAACTAGAACAAGGATTATCAGTCAGGCCCCTATGTCCAACATCAGCATGTGACTTCTGGATTGATTGGCAAAAAGTCCTACAGTACACTCCAAAACCTTGCAGAGTGTCTGCTGTTATTACTGCAAAGGGGGGGCTAATCCCTTATCCCTTATTAACACATGTGGATTTAGAATGGAATGTCATACAAGTGTAATGTCTAGGTGTCCCTATACTGTTGTCTATATAGTGTATTGAAGCAAGCCATAGCAATGTGAGGCTGCCACTCCTCTCTGAGGAGGCCCACCCTTGGGAAAAAAAAGTAGACTCAAGTATACTAAACTTTAATATGTTACAGTGTATTTGCATCCACACTAATGACCAATGCACTTAAAGAATACTAAAATGGGACATCACCCGTGGTGCTGGCAAGGAAGACAGATGGAAGCTGGAGGTTTTGCATTGACTATTGCAGACTGAATGCCATCACCAAGGTGGATTCCTACCATCTACCGCGTATCAGTGACACACTGGACACTGGACACACTGTCTGTTTCTGCCTGATTCAGCTCCATGGACCTCCATAGCGGGTATTGGCAGGAGCCTTGCAAATGAGAAACTCTGCTGGTTCATGTGCCAGAATTCGATGGGGCATTGGCTAACTTAGAACTGGTACTAACGACAACCCAAACAGCCAAAATAAAACTGCACCTGCAGTTTGTGAAAGTGTTTGTGGATATTGCAGTGCTGCTACACCACTTTACCGGGGCGGCATTAAGTTCCACTGGTTGGAAGAGGCGGAGAAGGTGTACCTGAAGCAGGGAGAGGGTTTTGTTCTGGACACAGATACCAGCAAACACAGTCTTGGGGCTGTGCTATCTCAGGTGCAGGATGGAACCGAATGTGTCACAGAATATTTCAGCAGGACACTGAGCAGGGCAGAGTGGAACTACTGTGTGATCCGGAGGGAGCTGCTGGCCTTGTTGCGGGTCTGAGACATTTCCGTCCCAAACTGTATGGAGTACTGTTCGTGCTGCATACTCACCATTGACATGGCTCATGAGGTTACAGGAAACAGAGGTGCAGCTGACGAGATGGGTCTCCATCCTACAAGAGTACAATGCTACCACCACCCCTGAGTCAACTCAGACTGCCGTTACTGTGTGCATGATGAGGGGAGGCATTGGGAGGCTGGTGGGTACAAATGTCTGATCCAGAGCTCACCTTTGCAATACAAGGGCTTGCCTCTTCACAACCACCAGCGTAATTCATCATTGGCTAGTGGCAAAAGCACTACTGTCAAGTTGGGGGAGTCTGAGCCTGGAGCCTGGAGATCGTTTGTGCTGGGTGTGAGAAGACCCAGTACCTGGGGACCACAGGTGTGAAGTTCCTGTCTATCATTTTGTGCATCAACCAGTGGTTTGGAGGAACGTGCAAAAAGGTGTTATATACAGTTCAGACAGGCAGAAGTGGGACGACAGTTTTATGTAATAGTTTTTCATATATCTTTACCAAAGTATTATATGAGTGGTGTTTGACATTTCAAAATCAGATATCTTATTTTTTTCTACATTGTGTAAAATCTGTTGTACCATCATGTATAAAAACATTTTATTAAATGCCTGGAGAACCATAAATAACACTTTAAAAGTTTTTATATACTTTTTTATAAACTTTATATACTATAAACCATATATGCAGAAATTAGTATTTTTTAGTGTGTTCTCCACTGAGAAAGCTGTCAGTATATTACCAGATATAACTGGTAGAAACTGATAGAAAATCTTTTCTCAATGTAAGAATGAAGGTCTAAATATTCTTTATGAGAGCTGGGCCTGAGTCACATAGCTTTGGGCCATACATAAATTTCCTTAAAAATGTCTTTTGTGAATTATAATAAACTGCTCAAAAAAAATAAAAGGACACTAAAATAGCACATCCTAGATCTCAATGAATGAAATATTCCAGTTGAAAATCATTGTTCGTTACATTGTGGAATGCGTTGAGAACTAAATAACATAAAAAATAATTAAATTACAGGCTGATCCAAAATTTAGTGGCAGTCATGCTGGAGGACATTGCAGGCAGGAGAACATTCTCCACAGCGTCTTAACATGTGCTCAGTGTTAACCTGCTCTCATCCGTGAAGAGCACAGGGCACCAATGGAGAATCTGTCAATCTTGGTGTTCTCTGGCCAATTGCCCTGCATGGTGTTGGGGTGTAAATACAAGCCACACTTGTGGACATCAGGCCTTCATACCACCCTCATGGAGTCTGATTCTGACAGGTTGAGCAGTAACACGGATATTAGTAGTCTGCTGGAGATCATTTTACTCTGGCACTGCTCCTCCTGCTCTTTCTTGAATAAAGGAGTCCTGCTGCTGGGTTGTTGTCCTCCTTTGGCCTCCTCCATGTCTCCTGTTGTACTGGTCTGTGTCCTGGAATGTGCTCTATATTCTAGACACTGTGCTGACAGACACAGCAAACCTTCTTGCCACAGCTCACATTGATGTGCCATCCTGGATGAACTGCACTACCTGAGCAACTTCTGTGGGTTGTAGACACAACCTCAGGCTACCTCTTAGGGTGAGAGCACTGGCAAAATGCAAAAGTGAACAAAACTTCAGCCAAAAAGGATGAGAACAGAGAAATGGTCTGTGGTCACCACCTGCAGAACCACTCCTTTATAAGGGTTGTCTTACCAATTGGCTCTCATTTCTACCTGTGTCTGTTCCATTTGCACAACACCAGGTGAAATTGATTCACAATCAGTGTTGCTTCCTAACTGGATAGGGGTGTGTTTCCCGTACAACGACGGAGACTAGCATTAAACTAACATGATACGATGCATCGTTGAACTAACTAACATCTGAAACACGACAGTTTTCCAAAACCGTCGTACTGTGTTCGCAATAACAGTAGTTCGAACTATGTAGTTCGAAGCACCGTAGTCTGAACTACAATGGTTCAAAATTTGGTTTGGTTTGATTGAAGGAAAAAATACTATTTGCAAGCTGCATGCATTCGTAGACAAAAGAAGATATTTTATATGTGAGAATTAAAAGGATAGAAATTTTAATTTACTAAAGAAATTAGTGAACACATGGTTGTTCATAGGATGGACCGACACACTTTCTTACCGTCATCTGGTAGCGCACGGGTACAATTACGTGCACGCTATGCGTGGTGTTTCGGGAGCTGGGAAAACCTCGGATCGAATCCCGTTTGCTGATGCTGCTATCACTATGAATGCATTAATTATTCTGTCTGTTATTATTCAATAATTGTCTCAGCCATTATATTATATATCATATTATATCTCATTTGAGGTTAAGCAAATGTTTTACTTTCTCACTGGGTCTCACATATTCAGATTTATGCCATATAGTGCAGTCACAAGTAGATGAATTACATCCTTTCCTATAAAAAAAACCAATACACAGGCTACAATAAGCATACAATCAGGTTCACAGCAGAAGCACATATTCTCCATGTTCAGAGTTATGGCATGTTGCCTGCTTGAATGATTTCAAGCTAACATGTCCTAACATGTCACACTTCTGATCAAACACCTTTACATACACAGCCTAATACTGAACCATCTCCCGCTCCACCGGTTGCCCGGAGTAATATTAATGTACGGCGGTTACAGCAATATAGTTTAATAAACGCAACCATGCTTAACACCACATAAATACATTCATGAATATAATAATAACCACACGTTACAAGCATTTGGCATCTAAATGTTCCATACCAGAAGATTGATGTCAATTTTCAACTTTCGGACACTTCCTGATACTGCGTCCGCTGTCATCGGTGACGTAAAACCCTGGAACTAAGCTTCCTCTGAAGCTGTAGTTCCAACGACACAGTTTAACGACAGTGGTTGTGAATGTTTGTTGGAACGATGGTTTTGGGAAACACCTGTGTCGCTTAACGATGGTTTGGACTATGTAAGTTACTAACATGGTTACCTGCATAGTTCCAACTATGGTTTTGGGAAACACTAGCATCGCAACTGCATCGTTCCAACTATGCAGGTTGCTAACGTAGTTAGCAACGATGCTTTTGGGAAACGCACCCCAGGTTGATTTCATAGATGTGCGATTGACTTGGAGTTACATTGTGTTGTTTAAGTGTTCCCTTTATTTATTAATTTTTTTGTGCAGTATATATAGATAATGGATACATAGTTAGATGTATAGACTTCCCTTAGAGTCTCAGTATGCATAAGTGCTCATTCAGCCCATTTGTGGTGCTGGGCACTGAGGCATAGAATGAAAAAAAAAGATCAAATGCACAGTGTCATGGTTTTGAGGACTTTGTTGGACTTTGGCGACACCTTGTGGGCACTTGTATGTTTTCCTCCTATGTGTTCGGTTCTTTTGTTTGTCATTTGATTCACCTGTGCTGCATTAGTACTGATCATGTGACCCCACTTGTCAGTATTTATACCCCACACTGTGCTCTACTCTTTGTTCAGTCTTTTTGCTTTATGTCCTGTGATCAAGGTACGCCTGTAGATTTTTTTAGTTATCTTTTGCCTTTTGTGTCTTTTATATGCTCCTGTGCCCTATGGACTTATCATACTTTTTGGAACCCTGTTTATATGACTTTTGGGACTTGCTGCTGAACTGTGTTTGCTTGTTGGAACCCCTATGTTGTCGCTAAAACCTTTTTTGGAATCCCGTCTATTTGCCTGTTTGGTTTAATAAGGGTGTCTACAATAAACTTTTTGTTACCCTGCCTCTGTACCTGAGTCAACCTTTACCTCTTGCTCACATGGTTGCTCCAGTTAGCTCAAATGGGTGGTGATTGTGCTTTGACTTCAGGGACTTGTTTGATTTCTGACTGTAACACACAGTTAAGGAACACAGTACTACCTCAGACTTAATGTAACAAATTTATAAATTTAACTTCATGTTTGTATTTTTGACACATAATTGAGAAGTTAAAATGTTTTTTTAATTCTACAATTCTATATCTTCAAGTGTCTGTGGAAGGATAGAATAGAGTCCTCTTCCTTAAAAGCTTGTGGATATGAAAGTGCTGCTTTGTACTTTTTAAACTCATCTTATGGTTCATATTTTTTATTTGATAGCATCATCCAGACATTTTCTTATCCAATTCCTCCTGACCAGAGATGTGGTGGGTCCAGGGCCTACCTGGAATCATTTGGCACAAGGTAGGAATACCGCCTAGACAGGGCACCAGTCTATTGCAGCCATAGCGACATAGTCATACTCACTAAATATTCCATACTTGTGAATATACATTAGGATATAATATAATAAGCATCCCTGTCTCCTCATTTTTTGCTTATCATCAGCTGCTGCCCTCAATGTTGTAGAAATGAAAGAGAAAGGCTCCACAATGGGCAAACATTTGAGATTTTTATTAAACTTTTTTTACACATATAGTTAAGTAATAAAACACGCATACAGACAACAAAGCAAATTACATAATACATGCCACAGCACCATGTCTCAGGGGTTCTGCAAGTCCAAAGCTTTCCTTCCTTCAACATGCTCTCCAAAATCCATGTGTCTTTCACTAAATCCACATGGAATACATATACATATTTTTCTTCGGAGACCTTTTCTAGCTGCTCTTTTCTGGAGGGGTTGTGTTGCTCTACCTTTTGTCTATAAAATGTGACATACTTGACCAGGTCACAGGTTCACTTGGAAACCCGTTGGAAAGACTTTGGCAGTGTACTTCTGATGACTGGCAGTCATCCTGTCAGCCAGCCATTTTTGATATATCCAGAGGCATTCATAATTTATTAATCATGTTACACTCCCACCTTTAGTGCTTCACGGTCAGGACCATGCATTCACTGCGGTAGTTCTGATCAGGTTTATGCCAAATATGGTGGGAACCACTAGAGCCAAACAAATTTATTTTGGACTCATCTGATCCAAGAATGTTCTCTTTCATTTGCCTGTCTTGTCAAAGCTAGATGTGTGCAAGTAGCACATTGTCATAATTTTTAGAGGATGGCCACTGTAGCCCTAATTAGTGGTACTAAGACTGGTTCCATATCTCCTAGTTACAGCAATCGTGTTTCAACTGAATTTTAGTTGGTCACTGATCTTCTTGTATCATTTTCCATCTTTGCGAAGTCTCACGAACAGATTGTTCACTTCCTCTGGCAATTCTTTTCCATGTGGAGCGATGATGCAGATATGCTGATAGACACAGCCCACAGGTTATAAACTCTGGTGTTTACGTGTCATTTTATAAGCATGTTCATGCCATTAGGCTAATTGTAAGTCACAGGTGTGTTTTGTGTATTTTGTTTCAATGATCACAGATTTTCTGACGTGTGTCAGTGATCATAGGTGTATTCAATTTTGTTGCATTGATTTTTTTTACTTTGAGTGGAAAGACTTATCTCTGCAGGGATACTGGACTATTGTAGATATTCTGTTCTTCTTTGGGCAGGAAAAAAATGTCAATCTGGATCAATGCAATCTTTATTCAGCAGAACAGTTTTGTGAGCAACTCTACCTGAACAAACAATTACCTCTGGCATGAGGACATCCAAGATCAATTTTACCCTGTCTAGAGTTGAAGATGGAAGCATTGGAGGATCTTCATCTGGTCATGATGGTAAGACATGTGCACAGTTAGCTTTTTATCAGATTTGTTTTAATCACATTTTATGGCTTTGTACTATATTATCTAGCTGAATACTAAGCTTCTGTGCCCATTACTTGCACTGTACACTTTGATAACATAAAATATGTGATGCAATTCCCATCTATGTTTTTACTAGGCATTGTGTTTCATTGACAACACACTAAACTTCAAACAGAATAAATCTATTCTGCATATGTGTACAAACAAAACACCACTTACCAGCAACTTTTTATCTGCCCCACCATCTTTTACAATGAAATTTACCAGCTTGGCCTGTGACATTTGCCTGGCAACACACAACACCATCTTCTATGGTTGCCATGTCCTTCTGAGAAAGAAACATTCAAAAGATTATCAGTGTGGAACTTGGTTCAGGGAGAACCCAGATGTGGCATGAGAACCCAGATGTGGCATGCAGAGCCGGAAGATGGGCTAGCATGGGAAAAACCAACTGTGAGAGAATGAAAGTGGCTCGTAAACTAAACAGTTAGCATTTGCAGGGCGATTAAGTAATTTAAAAGGTATTCAGGTTAAATCAGTTCAGCCTAGGTGAGAATCGTACCAGAATCGCTAAAGCACCAAGCGAGTGTGTTACCATAACACACCACAGAGGACACACAGAGACACTCACAGAAAAAGGAAAAAGGGAGAATGGGCAAACCAAGGAGCTGCACAGAGGCGATCTCAAACAAAGGAGAAAATGTAAACAAATGGAAAGCGAAATAGGGTTAGGGTTGAGCAGTCACCCTGCTCATTTATTTCATTGGCTGCTGAGCCAATTCTGTGGCATACTGCCATTGGCGTGTGAGACATAAAATATATATATTTGTTTTACCTTTTTTTTCACTGGGTGCTGGAGCGTGAGATGACTCCGCACCCAACACGAGAGCGTGTGATGCCTCACATGCCAATGGCAGTGTGCCACAGAATTGGCTCAGCAGCCAATGAAATGAATGAGCAGGGTGGCTCGCTCCAGCGAATCACTCAGGAGCCTGGAAGCCGGTGTGGAAAAGAATCAGGAAGTGATAGGCCAGCTTGGGAGAGGATCGCTAGAAAAGTGAAAGAGGTAGGGCTCGATAGTCAGATAAAATAGCATGGCGACAGTTTGGTTGTGTGTGAGAGTGAGGTCTCGTTGGAGAGTTTGAGTGTAATGAACTAGTTTCTGTTCTCATTTAGGGCTTGGACAGCTTGTGGGAAGAAGCTCCTCCTCATTCTCTCTGTGTTTGCCTTCAGGGTGCAAAAGCGTTTCCCAGAGCGTAAGAGAGAAAAGAGTCCGTTGTTGGGGTGACTGAGGTCCTTCACGATCTTTCTGACTGTGATCCAGCACCGCTTACTGTAGATAGTCTGCAGTTAAGAAAGTTCGGTCCGGGTGATACATTCAGCTGAACATACCACTCTCTGGAGGGCCTGTCTGTTCCCCGTGAGGATGCTTTCAATGGTGCAGGAGTAGAAGTTCTGCAGCACCTTGGGGGGGCAGTCTAAAGTCCCTTAGACGTCTAAGGTGGTAGAGAGCTGACGGGCCTTCTTTGTGACTGCATTGATGTGGCAGGTCCATAATAGGTCCTGTGAGATGTGAACTCCAAGGTACTTGAAACTCTCCTCCCTTTTCACTGCCTTACCGTTGATGAGAACAGGGTGGTAGCTCCTCTCTTGTATTCTGCTGCAGTCCACATTCAGCTCCATTGTCTTGCTGACGTTGAGGTGCAGATTGTTGTCCTTGCATCAGTTCTCCAGGTGTCTAATCTCCTTCAGGTAGGCACTCTGGTCGTTGTTTGAGATCATAATGGTAATATGTTTTTTATTGCCACAATAATTTCTAAACAATAATTACTTTAATATGTACATCACATTTTAATTAAATATCTTAAATGTTACCAGGTATAGCTTGACTGTGCTGTAAAAGAAAGTGGAATACAATTTCTTGTATTCTTGTAAGTGGTGCTTACACATGCACACAGAGGTCGGATACAATTGTGCGTGTTTTAATTAGGCACAGATTTCAAGACAGACAAATCTAAATCGAATAGCAGAATCAAAGTCAAGTAGCGTACAGAGATCAGCACATTATTACTGTTAGGTGGTGCTTACAAATGCACACAGAAGTCGGACACAATTGTGGGTGTTTTACTTAGGCACAGAGTTCAAGACAAACAAATCTAATTCGAAAAGCAGACTCAAAGTCAAGTAACGTACAGAGATCAGCACACACTAAAATGGGGTGAGTCCTGTGGTAGTGTATCAGGGAGTTTTGGGTATACTCAGTCTTGGGGTTTGGTCGAGCAGAAAGTCCTCAGGACCCACCCCAGTTCCTGATCAACCAGTCCATTAGACTGTGGGTGGTACCCTGACGTGAGAATCACCGAGATCGTCAGGCACTCTATGAATCCTCTCCAGACTCATGTGGTAAATTGGCACCCCTGGTCACTGACAATGTCTTCAGGTACGCAAACGTAATGGAACACGTACATAAACAGGTATTCTGCCATCTCCCAGGCACTGGGCAGCCCTGGGAAGGGAACAAACCGATTGAAACTGATTGAATCAATCTATAATGACCAGGATGGTAGTGTTAACTTCAGAGCTGGGCAGATCAGTGACAAAGTCCACCGCAAGGTGCGACCAGGGGCATTGAGGCACCAGGAGAGGCACCAAATTTTCCAGCAAGGAGTGTACGGCACACCTTACTTTGAGCAGATACTGTGCACAAGGTCACATAATGATGGACATCTCGTCTCATGGTTGGCCACCAGTATTCATCCCTGAGGAGGTTGAGGGTGTGCCAGATTCCCGGATGTCCAGTCCTAGGGTGCAATAAGCCCACATAAATAGCTTGTGATAAGTGGAGGAAGGAACAAAGACAAGATTAGCAGGGCATGAGTCTGGGACATGAACATTGCATTGGGTCCTTATCTCATGAAGCACGTGGGTGGCAGGATGGTGTTGTCGGATTCCCTTTGTTTGTCGGTGTGATGGATGCTGGAGAGAGAGTCTGAACCCTCCAATTGGCCCACCATTGATAGTCTGGAGATGGAGGTTATGGGTCAGCGGTCGAGGGGAGATCTCCAGTTATTTTAGTACCTCTGCATCAGTTAAGTTTCCCTCCACTCCCGAATGTAACAGGGCAGGAAGATAAAAGACATCTATTGAGACATGGAGTTGAACCTGCATCATGAGACTAGTGAATATACAGATCATCTGGACTCAACGGGTTAAGACATGCACAGGTGGTGGTCTGGTGAACTGGCGTGGAGTTTGCTAGGACACTGGGCAAGGAGATGTTCAGCTGATCCACAGTAGAAGCAGAGTCGCTCCAGGTGCCTTCTCTCTCTCACGCACCCTCAGCACAGCCAGCTCAGGTCCGGTTGACTGGAGTGGAGGCAGACATGACACCTTGTGGTAGCTGCAGTGGTTTGGGTCTCTGGCTCAGGAGATGAGCGAGTCCAGTGATGTGGCCTCACTGGTGGCTGGGGTGGTATCCCCATCATCAGCTTCTGCATCTGGGCAGTGAGGTGCGCTATGGATTGGTGGTGTTCGACCAACAGATGGCTCTGTGACACCTGCTGTATCCATGGTGGCAAAGCTTTCTGATAGGTGGTGCTTACACAGGCACACAAAGGGTTGGATACAATCACGGGTGATTTAATAAAGCACAGAGTTAAAGACAAACAAATTCAAATTGAAAAGCAGAATCAAAGTCGGACTATAACAAAACAGACTATCAGAGGCAGGACAAAACAAAGAGAACGAGAAAAACAGGCAGAAATTGAACACAGTATACCAGGCAGAGTATAACACAGCTCAGTGATGGATCCAGTGACAGCAAATCCAAAACTTTGCAACTTATAGTAACAATCAAACATTATGCAGCATATACTGTGAAAAGAGATACAAGAAAACAAGGATTGATAATATCTTTTTATTGTAAACTTTGTTTGCAAGATGTACACTTCCTAACTATACAACATCCTCACATTTCCTGATTTGCCAGTAGATAAATATGCTTTCTAAACTTTCACCTCTAAACATTTCACCTCAAACTTTGTAATATGATCTTATGTCCTTGAACAGACAGCCAAGTAGTCAATTTCTATGTTGTCTGCCCAGCCAATACTTCTATTCAATGAACGCTAAGTTTATTTCTAAGCACCTTTCAGTAAGATTACCTCTGTTTCTGTAAACGTCTTCTTTATAATTTTGCCAGGTTCTTTTGATATGTTGGGTGTGAGCTCCACTCTCAGGATGTACAAAGCGATGCTGGTGATTGACTTGATAGTGGATGTAGCCATGTTAATCTACTATAGGCTCCCCAGGAATCACTTATTATATGAGAACCAAATCTAACATACTTTATAACATACCATGCTTTATAATTGCCTTACAAATGCCTCCTAGATTGTTTTTTCCACAATTTTTGAAATGGGACACCTCCTGGAACGTTTCACCTCCAGCATGCCGAAAACCCATGATCGCCTTCGCCAGCTACATAACAAACATATCATGGACACACACAACTTTCAATTTCAAGCTATAAGAAGAAACTAGAACAATATTCCCAGTATGGACATCATGGTCTTAAACAGGAGTTCCCTTCCGAAACAGTGATTACTGTCCACAGTGCAGCGTTTTTAATATTAGTCATCTATAGTAAACGCCAATAATTGACTCATCACTGCCAATGAGTCAAGTTAAATAATGTTAGATAAAAGTTTATCCTCACCTCACCTGGTCATGGAACACTTCACAGCTGGTTAAGAAGGCGCAACAATGGCTGTACTTTCTAAGGAGTCTGAGGAAGTTTGTCACCCAAGATTGTCAGCAACTTCTACAGTTTTACTTTTACTGCTTTGTTGAGAGCATCTTAACCAGCTGCATCACAATGTGGTACGGCAGCACTATGGCTGCGGACTGCAGTCACCTGCAGAGGGTGGTTAAGACTGCTAAGTGAATCATCAGGACTTCACTGCCCTCTCTGCAGAGCATCTATGAACACAGAGTTCACAGGAGAGTTGCCTCCATGCTCAAAGACCTCACCCACCCACAACACAGACTGTTCCCACTTCTACCCTCACGAGATACAGAAGTGTGAAATGCATAACATAGATTACAGATATTAATTCTCTGGCTACCTGCACTTTTGTTTATATTCACACTTCACTCAAATGAGGATGGGTTCCCTTATGAGTCTGGTTCCTCTCTAGGTTTCTTCCTTTTGTCATCTCAGGGAGTTTTTCCTTTTCACTGTCACCACGGCTTGCTCATTAGGGATACAATTTCAAAAAATTCTATAAATGTAATATTTGACCCTTTTCATTATTTCTGTAAAGCTGCTTAGGGACAATGTCCATTGTTTAAAGCGCTATATAAGTAAAATTGAATTGAATTAAATTAAATAGAATATCAATGTTTAAGAACTCTTTCTTGCCCTCTGCCATCAGACTCCTGAATAGTTGACAGAAGCCACAACTATGTACTACGTCAATGTTTTCATTTGTAATTTGTGCCTTGTTTGAAAGTTTGACTTAAAAGAGTCGATTGACAGATGCAAAGCACTAAGTAAATTAACTGTTTAGAGTTGAGTGGAAGACCCATCATCATGGACTTCCAACGTCCAGGGGAAGTTGAAGATCCAATGAAGATTGTTCAGAAAGGTCAAAGGTAGAACTACTTTTAATTAATGCTTCTTGCTAGTCATATAATTGTATAATTGTAGTCTCATAAATATATACCAGGCAGTTATTTCTGAATAAAAAGTAGTTTATTCATTTAAAACACATGCTTAAAAATAACTGTTGGGATAAATTATTATTTAGACTCGGCGGAAACATTTCTTTCTGCTGACTATTTCTGTCTCAGACCTTCTTCTGAGATTCCTTTCCTCTGACTATCTTCTGACCTCAACTCACTACTTTCTGACTATCTTCTGCATACCTTAACCCTAGACTAATCCTGCTTCCAATCACATTTCCCCAACTAAGTCTCCTTTATAAGCTCTGCTCTTTCTTCAATAAAATGGAATGCTCGATTCACAGTACACTTTGTGTCTGTGTTAATTGGGATTCCCCAAGCTCAAATGCAGTACAGAGGGTGGCTGACCTGCACCTGGACTTAACAACTCTGTTTGAATCGACTCCAAACCTAACAGTCTGGTGTCAGAAGTAGTTCTGCGCAGCTACATGGCATTTTTGTTTGCACTTGTCTGCCCAGAATCAAACTTTTATACAAATTAGGTTTCCATACTTGGTTCTGCTCAAATCGTGAATACGTAGAAGTCGTCTCACATTGGTTCATGAGCAGTCTGTTCGGTGCACCGATATTGTTAAAGTTAAATTGGAGGGCTTGTTGGGAGTCTGTTTAACTTTGCGCCAGTTTAACAGGTTCAAGGCGAGTATCACACAGGTAGATGTCTTTTTGTAAAAGATAATTTGATCTTTGCAACAGATAGTCTGAAAATTCTGCATATCACTTTTCAGCAAAACCAAGACTCGATTCTATGTCACCCTCCCTGCTGCACTTTCTGTTCTTTGTGTGTGTCTTAGTGTAACCATAGGGTCCGGTACAAGTTACATTCAGCCTAATTATGATAAAACACTTAAAAAATGGTTGTGCTGCTGTGGATATTCTGATTTCTGTGATCCATACTTAGATTGTTTGGCAAGATGGACACAGTGTATTGGGACACAGTGTGTTTAGACCTGTCCCCCGTGAAGGCTCTTTTGATGCAGAATACATGACCTTGGCAACAATGTTGATAAGAGATGATTGTCAGGCCCAGTATCTAATTCGTTTATTAAATCTGTGGGAATTTCAGCTGCTTCACTAGAATTTCCAAAAACCCATTTGTTGCCTGTCATCTTTCTAATGCATAGGTTTGTCATCATTTCCGGGTCCCCTTTTAACCTGCTTGGTCATGATCTTATGTTTAAAATGAACTTGTCTCTCTGTTTCGAGCAGGGCTGTATGATGGAGACATCTGGCTGTAATGTCTCACTGTTCATGGATGTCTAAGGTAACATGGGTGTAATCTGTAAACAGCCCATCCCTGAATATTTGGCCGGTGTCCCTGAATCTCTGTTGGCTTCCCACAAGGATGACGTAGGATTGGTTGATTGTCCCCCATATGAGGCGAAGCTATGTCACCATAAGCCTGTATTTTGTAAACAGTACGCTTTGTCCCCTGAAAAGGAGGATGGAATTTCACAGGTTATTTTGTCTTTGTTAACCCAAGGTGTTATTGTTCCAACAGTTTTGCCATACAATGCCCCAATCAATCCAGTGCCCAGGGCTGGTGGTAGGAGATGGCGCTTCACCCAAGAACTTAGACGCATAAATGACCTGGTAATTCCAGTAGCGCCTCTGGTGCTTGATGTATTGTCAATTATAACCACAATTCCTGTATATGATACACATTTTACAGTTGTTGACATTTCCGCAGCGTTCTTTTCTGTTCCAGTGCATGAGAACGCTCAAAAACTCTTTGCGTTTACATTTAAGGGTAAACAATACACCTGCACCCGCCTTCCGCAAGGGTTTTTTGACTCCCCAGCTGTGTTCTCTGCCATCGCAAAGGACGCTCTGGCGTCATGGCAGCCTGATGAGGGATGTACCATTGTGAGTTATGCAGATTAAAAACTTTTTTTTTTTGCGAATTCCGAAGATCTCTGTTCTGCAGGCTCAAGATCCTTGCTGAAGCATTTGGCTGATTGTGGCTTCAAGGTTTTTCTGGCAAAGTTACAGTGGTGCAAGCCGTCCATCACATACCTTAGATTCCTTCTGTCTGCTGGCGAGAGGCGCTTGTCTGATGACTACCCTCCTCCCAATACCAAAAGTGCCATGCTAAGCTTCCTAGGTCTGGTGAACTACTGCAGACAATGGATTCCCGACTGCTCTTATCATGACAAGGTCTTGAGAAAGAATTTTGTGGAAAGAACTGTCCCGAGAAACATGCTACAAATGTGCTCTGCTGCTACACTGGGTCTGCCAAACTATCAGCTGCCATTTCACCTCTACATCTCTGAAAACGGCTCTATGTCTGTGGGTGTACTGGCCTAAGAGCACGGTGGTAGTTATCGTCCTATCACCTACCTGTCCAAAACTGTGGACTTAGTTGTCCAAGGCATGCCAGCTTGTCTCCGTGCAGTGGCTGCTGC
>JAOVVF010000030.1:15252054-15262054 GCA_028565595.1 Duopalatinus emarginatus | reverse complement strand
GCTGGGGATATTGTTTAAAAAAGGAAAGCTGGGGAAATTATTTTAAAAAGCAGGGAAAGCTGAGAACATTTTCAAAAATAGGATAAGCTGAAAATATTTCAGCACTGACACATTGGCAGACAACAAGACAGTGTTTGTAAGCTAGAGGAAGTCTGGAGAACTGTACTGTGCTGGATTCTAGAATAATCTGAAGGTTCTTTCTAAAGTGAAAATGAATACCTGTCGTTAATTAAATATAAATCTAATTAAATTAAATACATTAACTTAAATATAAATGAACCAATAACGTTAATAAACAGTGACAGAGTTTTAGACAATATTTAGTTGTAACAATTAGAGTTTTTAGTTTACTACATAATGACAATAACATTTTTATCCATTTATAGTTACATTTAATGAGTTATTTCCTGTTCTCAGTAGGAACCTATAAACAGTGTTTCCTCACCGGATTCACTTCATTTTCTCTCAGATGCAATTTTACAGAGAAAGTTTTATCTCTGAAACTTCACCGTATCATCAGTTCCACCCGTGTTTAATCCGTTTCTTATTAACGACGTGTCCACTGTCCACGTCCCTGAGAATGACCTGTTACTATAGAAACCCTAACGTGTTAATATAAACCTGCTGTCCAACTGTCGGAGCTGCTGTTATAGAACATTAATCAACACATCAATACTAGTCCAGAATATTATTAATAATATATAATTATTATCATTACTGTAAATTAAGTGTAAATATTTTAATTGTAAAATAATAATAATAAAACTTTCGAATGTTTATTATAATTTTGTTTTTATTGAAAATTAGAATTAAAACCCCAATGATATGTAAAATATAATAATAAATGTAATAGTAATAAAATATCTAATATTAATAATGCAACATTATTATTATTATTATTATTATTACTACTACTACTACTACTAATAATAATAATAATAATAATAATAATAATAATAATAATAATAATAATAAACAATTTGATATACTTATGTTTTGATACCTGAAAATGCCGCCGGTGTGAGAGGAGGGTTTTGGTTGATATGGCAACCCTTCCCCGCCCCGGATCCGGTTTGCCCTCATTACGGCAACGGAGAGGGAAGGCAGGGAGACAGAGACGGTTCGGCTCCCTCGCACGCAGTGGCTAAACCGCCGAGGCCTTTGGACCGGATTCACTTCGTTTCCTTCCGCAAATCAGAGTGACATAACTTTAATTTAAACTTTAATTCGCGCCGTTTCTCGGTTCCGGTGAAGGGGAAAGTCGGTGCGTTTGCGCCGTGTCGGGACTTGAAACTTTACCTGTTTACTTCTTCAGTTCAGTTCAGCTGCAGCTCAGGTCTCACCTTCATCTCCTGACTGTCTCTTCTTCTCAAAAACAACACACATCTGAGAAGTGTGTTTGTGTATGTGTGAGAACCGGACTGTACCGTGATGGCGCAGCTCCCCTAACGGACCGCCTGCAACGGAAATTTTAACGGACAAAAACAAAGACAAAACAAATAAACAGTGGAGAAGTTCAGTCGGTGTTTGTGAGGCGGGAAGAAGTGCGTGACTGCGTGACTGTGCGCGTGAACCGGACTGTTATGGAGGCTCGGTTCGGTTTAGGCGGAGTTTTTGATTCTCCGTTTCGAACAGTCCGTCCGCACGGCGCTCGAGACAGCAGAGCGGCGGGAGAAGTTGTTCCACTAGTAGAGATGTGGGACGGAGAGTGGAAAGACGCGCGTGGAATCAGTCCCACCGGCAGAGGAGGAGGAGGGGGAACAGCGCGCTCCGTTACGGCGGCGCTCGCACGGGACGGAAGAGAGACCTCGAGTTGTACGGAGGGCCGTACCACGCTCAGCGAGTTGCTCTGCCAGGACACCGGATACAATAACAGTGACAACGCCGCTCCGAGAACACGCGGCAACACGCGCGACCTGACAGTCATCGGTGGTGACACGAGCGCCATCCCGAGCTGCTGCTGCTGCTCCAGTAGCACCACCACCGCCACCACGACCATCTCGGAGACAGCGCGCGAGCTGTGCAAAGCCGTGTCCGTATCGCTGGGACTGGCCATGGACCCGCACGCGCCCCACGACGTGAACAGGAGCTCGGACTTTTTCGAAGTGCGCCGGAGGAAGGAGGAGGAGGAAGAGGAGCGGGTGCACGTGCAAAGCGACGAGAGGAGCAGAAAGAACAGCAGCAGTGGCATCAGCGCGAGCGCAGGTGGAAGTGGCGCCGCAGCGGGACGTGAGCGACGCGCGCCGCACGTGCACGGTGACAACAAACTGCTCGAGATGTTTAAAAGTGGCGGCGAAGAGAGCATGATGGTGATGATGATGCAGATGGATAACGCTCGCGCGCATCACCAGGCGGCAGTGATAACAGAGAATTCGGAGTTTGGACCAGGCGTTGCGAGCCTGATGAGTTCCAAAAGCACGAGCGCGGCGGCGAGTTCGTCCTCGTCCTCTTTGTCCTGTCAGTTCCAGCAAGAACAACAAGAACATCACCACCAACACGATCCGCAGCTGAACGTCGAGCTCGCGCCGCCCGTGCACGACAGGTATGGAGATGATTACTACTACTACTGGCCGCCTTACAACAACGTGCGCGTGAAGTCCGAGGCCGGGCCGCCGCCGGTGACTGGTTACGGCCACGTCGCTGCGCAGTACGGGAATCCCGCGTGCACGGTCTCCGCCGCCGGATTGGACGCGCCGCTCATCTGCAGTCCGTTTGAGTACGACTACAGCGCGCGGACCGTACCCGGACCGGCTCTCAGCGCCGCGCACGAGCCATGGTACCACCAGAACAGCGCCCTGTTACCCCGCGTGTCATACCCAACCGCCACGTGCATGAAGAACGAAGTCGGAGAATGGCTGGATGTGAGCACGATGCAGGACGGCAGGTGAGTACCGAACTTTTTCACTTTACACAACCACACGACACACATAAGGCACACATCAAACAAACATCAAACAAACATCAAATAATCATCAAATAATCATCAAACAAACATCAAAGGAAAAAACGAATCTACAGAGTTTACAAGTTCTAATAACTGCTGCACGCGCAGAGCTAAGGACTATTATAGTGGGCTAGAAATGCCCATAAGGAATCTTTTAGGACACACACAAACACTTCTCCATATCTTATGTGCTCATAAACACTAAAACCTGTGTTGTTCTTTTTACCGAGGTGTGTGTGTGTGTGTGTGTGTGTGAAAAGAGAGAGAGAGAGAGAGAGAGAGAGAGAGTGTTCACTGTCATTCATGTTTGTGGATTTTTTAAATTCATGGTTGTAGAGATACCCCTGATATCTCTCTCTCTCTCTCTCTCTCTGCATTGTGTGTAGTGAGGGGGGGTGTTGGTGGTGAGAGCAGGTTGTTGAGAAGACGCAACATGCAAAATGTTTAAAAGTTTAATAACTTTAATATTTATGTAGGAATTGTTGTACTGGTGAGTAGTTTACTTTCATACACTGATTTCGGGCAGTAAAGACTCTGGCTCTGGTGTGTAATGTGCTGCTGAACCTGGCGTGTCGGTGGAGGACCGCCTGGTAGCAGTGGGCAGGCAGATCAGTGCCTCCAGTATTCTGTCTGCATCGAGAATGAACAAAGCCACTGTCATGTTTATAAAAAACACTGAACTGGAGGATAAAATAGTCATGAGCGGTCTGGAGATAAACAGCAGCCATGTTCACGTCATGCTGTTATCAAACCCGGCGAAAAAGTCGTTCTGTCTAACGTGCGTCCGTTCATTAAGAACGAGATCCTGGAGACAATCTTAGGAAGATACGGGAAAGTTGTAAGTCAGATTAAAATGATTCCTCTCTGCTGTAAAAACCCAGAATTTAAACATGTCATGTTGTTCAGACGGCAGACACTTATGATGACGAACCCACAACATGATCTTCTGGACCGGTCAGTTACTGTAACCATCGAAGGTAAAACCTACACGAACGTCATCAGCACAGAGTCCAGGAGATGTTTTAACTGAGCACAGAACAGATGCTGCAGCCGGTGTGGAACCTTGCAAAGCTGAGGAACCTGCTCAGGACCTCACGATGAAGATACTACCATACCGATACCGAAGTTGGCAAACAAAAATGGTAGAGACTGATAAAAATAATAACCGCTATAAGACACACACTGAGTGACAGGACTAAATAAAGCAGGCTGATGAAGACAGGTGGAGAGACTCACTATAACCTCCTGGGGTTAGTATGAGAGACTAGACACACAGAGACACTGATCTGACTCTGAAGACATTGTGGATATTAATGACTGTGATATTGTAAATTTATTTAAATGATTAATTGCATCATGGCTTGATTTAATATATTTATTTATTAGTTTTATTTTAAGTATTTTTTTATTTGTTTGTTTTTCACATTATAAGAAGTCGTACAAGAGTTTCTAAAATACGTGGCTTATACCTGACACCTCAGAACCGTCTGTTTATTAATTATTTTATTACTATATTTACTATATATTTATTATAAAAATATATTAATTAACAAATACACACACACACACACACACACACACACATAAAATCAGCTATGTCTCATTAATTAGAATTTTAATTTGTAATTTATTTCTTTTTTATTTAACAAATAGAATTAGTGAAAAACAAGAATACTCAAATGATTATATAATTAAATAATAATAAATATTAAAGAGCCAGTGGAGTCGCCTGTGTTTGTGATGTAGTAATGAAATCTGAAACACTTGCTGTTTCATTCCGTGTAGAAGAACACGTCACTGTGTCGAGAGAACAAAACTATATCTAGTGTAAAATGTGTGAAAGTCTGCCACCGAACAGGGGGTGTGGCCAAGTGAAGCCCCACCTCCCTCATCATTTATTAATACTGACATTATCATTAACAAACTTCATATGTTAGTGGTTAAGAAGAAAGAATCTTGTTTTTGGTGTAATATTACACTGTGTGTGTGTGTGTGTGTGTGTGTGTAAATCAGTGTTGTGTAAGAGGAGTAAGAGGTCAGCGTGGTAACAGTAACTCTGTTTAATCATGTCACTGTTTGTGTGTTTTATTTATTTTTATTTATCAGAGATTTAAATTGTGGCAACGCTTCTGAGGGACACACACACAAAAACACACACACACACACTTATTCACTCACACACACACACACACTCACTCACACACACACACACACACAGAAACACACACACTCACACAGGCAGACACACAGACACACACATAGACACAGACACACACACACACAGACACACACATAGACACAGACACACACAGACACACACATAGACACAGACACACACATAGAAACCCACACACGCACACAGACACACACACACACGCACACAGACACACACACCTTCAGTAATTATCTCACAGTCATTATCAGCATCATTAGTGCTAATTTACTCCAACTGGAATATATAAAATAATTACAACCACAAACTCAGTGGTGTTTCTGTCCTGATCACTGGATCAGTCTGGCCATAATAATAGGAACACACGTCAGTTCTGTCACACGCCACTAGTGTTCAAATTTGTTTTCAGTTTTCATTACAGAAACGTTTCAGTGGTGAGATTTCAGTGGTAAGTGTGTGTGTGTGTGTATGTGTGTGTCTGTGTGTGTGTGTGTGTATGTGAGTGAGTGAGTAAGTGTGTGTGTGTGTGTGTGTGTCTGTGTGTGTGTGTGTGTGTGTGTGTGTGTGTGTGTGTGTGTATGTATGTGTGTGTCTGTGTGTGTATGTGAGTGAGTGAGTAAGTGTGTGTGTGTATGTGTGTGTCTGTGTGTGTGTGTGTGTATGTGAGTGAGTGAGTAAGTGTGTGTGTGTGTGTGTCTGTGTGTGTGTGTATGTGTGTGTCTGTGTGTATGTGAGTGAGTGAGTAAGTGTGTGTGTGTGTGTGTCTGTGTGTGTGTGTCTGTGTGTGTGTGTGTGTGTGTGTGTGTGTATGTGTGTGTATGTGTGTGTATGTGAGTGAGTGAGTAAGTGTGTGTCTGTGTGTGTGTGTGTATGTGTGTGTCTGTGTGTGTGTGTGTGTGTGTGTGGGTCTGTTCTCAATCAGGAACAATAATATTTTGTATAATTAAGTTTTTAGGTAATTAAGAGTTTTTCAAATCTTAAAGTGGTTCTAGGTGAATAGGAAAAGCTCTCACACAGAGAGAGAGAGAGAGAGAGAGAAAGATGCAAAGAACTGTTATCTACAAGAGGAAACATAGTTAACATGGCAGGATGCGGAGGACAGAACAAACAGGATGAACAAATCATGAAAAAAAATATATTATAAACGAGTAAAGGGCTAGAAACTGAATATAAATTACAAGAAAATTCAATAAATTACAACACACCTGAAATTGAAATTATTCATTCATTAATCATTCATCATTTAATCCAGGGATTTTTTATTTTCATCAAAATGCTAACGCTGCTAAATGAGCAAGCAACCGCAGAAAAAACACTGACGCTAATTTACACCTGATTTATTTTCACTGCAATTTATTTTATAATTCTAATCTGGATTAATATTCTGAAAAAAAGAAAGAATTTACAATTAAAATATTTATAATTAATATTTATTAGTATTTCAATATTTAATACCACATATTTAATATCTTATTAGGATTTATAATTTTTTTGTTTGTAAAATATCTATAAATAAGTGTGGTGTTAATGATATTATATGATATTAATATTAATGATATTATTGGTCACTAGTTTGCTGTGTTAATGAACAGTTTTTCCTTTTTGGTGAAAAGTTCTCTAAAATACCTGTTTCTGTGTCTGAGTTTCTAATTTATTGTCAGAAACAGCAGCTTGGATCAGTTAGCGCTTTAAATGAATCAGGTCTAATTAGCATCAATATTTTCCTGCTGTATCGTGCTCGTTTAGCAGCGTTAGCATTTTTACACCCGTTTAAAAACATAACCCTCAACAAATGAGTCATAAAGAAACAATTAAAGCCATAAAGAGTCTGAATCAGATAAATCAGATGAGAGTCGCTCATAAAAAACACCAGCAACAAAACATGCTAATTAGCAGCCGCGGCTATTAGGTAGAGTAGCGTTTTATTTTATGGGTGAAATACGGCTGTAAAGTGAAACAGCAAACACACAGACACACACACAGACACACACACACACACACACACACACACACACTGGTGGAAAAAGACTAGATCTATAAAGTTAGTCAAATGTAAAGAGTCAAAACCAAACTATGGCTAAAAAACACACACAGGCATGTGTTGATCTACATGTACAGTGACCTTTGAGCTATCGGGGGGTTATGGTCCAGAGACCTCTGCAATAGGTGAAAATCCGCAAATTAGTGGCGTTGTATTTATTTTATTATTAATATATTTTTTTAAGGCTTTACAAACCCTTCCCACACTCCTATAAACAGTGCTGCAAAGCTGTCAATCATTCCAGATTCACGTGTTGATTGGCTCTTCTGGAGTTTTTATTGGAGGAAATAACGAAGGGGTGTGTTTATAACTGACCAATCAGATGATGTTAAACTGTGTAAAAGTCCGTAATAAAAAAACAAGAACTTCTGAAGGTCCACACACACTTTTGGATTGAATATGAACAAAGTTGAAGATGTGTTATTTAATGTTATTTAATTCCACCTGCAGTAGCTAGCATTAGCATTGTAAGCACAGTGTGGAATGAAGAATTTCACAATGTTCCACTGAGATGACTGACAGAAGTCAGGTTCCTGTCGGAGGACCCACCGCTCCTTTTAGTCCTGTCATCTTCCTGTATCTGCCACACCTTCTGTTCAGACTCAATCTCATTCACAATCAAATATCCAGAGTCTCCGGATTTGCATCGAACTCTACTGTGAAACCCAGCATGCCAGTGTCAGCGCTCGTCGTTTCTGAACCACCGTACACATGGAAAGAATACACACAACACACACTGAGTGAAAAAACGGGTTAGAATCAACTGTCACCAACTCGCTAAAAAGGCTAAGAGCAGATGAAGGCATGTGTTAATTACTGTAAGAATACTGTAAGATTCTCGTTCAAGAAAGAGGATTTAATTAGTGCCGTTTTAACCGAATCATTTGTCTTTTAGAATCAAAACCCAAACGATTCGGAATCAGAACCCAAACGATTCAGATTCGGAACCCAAAAGACTCACAGTAGGAGTTGGAATTGACTGATAAACAACAACCTGGGCAATTGACACTTCGTTTTAGAGACGTTGGTGCTTTTATCTGAATCACTGAATCATTTTCAAATCCATAAACCGACAAAATTCAATACAAATAAAATAAAGATAAATAAATAAATAAATAACAAAACTGGAAACTAAACAGGCGTAAAAGCGAAACTCTGGTGAAAAAGATTCTGTGTGTGTGTGTGTGTGTGAAGACTTGCCAGCTTTGTGTCCTGCATTTGGACTTTATTCATTCAGGGTTGACTTGACGGTGGTTACCGTGGTATCCAGCGAAGGGAAAAAAGTGTGTGTGTGTATTTTGTGCATACATGCACTAAAACGGATATTCAAGCGCAAATGGTTTTAATTGTCTAAAGAGTTTCTATTTTGAATTATCCTAAAGACTGCTGTGAGGTTCTACACAGAATCTTCAAGGGAACGTTTAGAGGAACCATTACTGGAGCAAACCCTCATATAGACTTCATGGTGCCTCAAAACCTTGGAGTAAAGGTTAGAGAATTTACTCTTTTTAGTCGTTTTTTTTTAAATGGGAAAAAATTAAAGAATTAAAACAGATTAGATTAAAAAATATTTACAAAAATAATAACTAAAATAAAGACAAAAAATTGCAACTTTTACAGATTTTTTATAAATTACACAAACAATTGAATAAATGGAGGAAATTAAATGTCCTTTAGTTACTGCAGTCAGCCCACACAAAGACATTATAAACTAGCAACAACAACAACAACAGTTTATACACATTTTATAGAGACGTTTACACATCTTTACAGAGGAGTTTATACTTATTTAAAGCAGAGTTCATCCTTCACAACAGAGGAGTTTATACTTCTTTGTTGAAAAGTTTACACATTTTTACAGAGGAGCTTACACTTTTTTACAGGGGAGTTTACACTTTTTTACAGAGGAGTTTACAGTTCTTTATAGAGAAGTTTACATTTCTTTATAGAGAAGTTTACACTTCTTTACAGAGGAGTTTACATGTCTTTATAGAGAAGTTTACACTTCATTATAGAGGAGTTAACACTTTTGTACAGAGGAGTTTACACTTTTTATAGAGGAGTTTACACATCTTTATAGAGGAGTTTACATCTCTTTACAGAGGAATTTCCACATTTTTACAGAGGAGTTTACAGTAACACGATAAACTGCATTTTTTTGCCTTACAAAGGGAAAGAGTAACAGGAAAGCAATGAATGAAAAATATCACTATAACTGTTTAAATGTCTAAAGCTGTTAGTTAATGAAACACTTTAATTAATTAAATAGAATAATTAAATAAAATAAAAATCTTGAAGATCTTATCACAATAATACTAAAACACAATAATAATAATAATAATGCTGCACTTTACTGCACATTGTTTACTTAAAGTAACTCTGTGTTTATGTTAAAGTAACGTTATAACCTTGAATATGCCCGTGAATGTATTTATTCCGGTCCACCTGTATTTTCCTTTTATTTCCCAGTCTGTAATAAAGATCAGGTGACAGGAAGATGACGTCTTGTTTAAACACTGTTAATGAGATCCTCCTGAATGAAATGTCGACTGCACACCTTGTACGGTTGGTAACAGTAAAAATTTCCCCTTCGAATATTTAAAATCCATCTTTTACATGTCCTGGTCCTCTGGGAAGGTGTGAAATCTAAGAACAGAAGCTTCACAGACTGGTCCACAGTCCTGTGTTCTGTCCAACATGTCGCCGCTTTTTAAATAGTCTGAAACTCAACTTCAGTAACACATTTGTTGTCTAATACACTGAAGAAAATGTGGAGTAGGATTTACTTTAAAAAAGTTAGGAAAGTTTTTCCACGTAAAAACTGCTAGTAAATTTAACAGAC
>JAOVVF010000030.1:15166092-15176826 GCA_028565595.1 Duopalatinus emarginatus | reverse complement strand
GGTGAGTTTGGTGTGGAAGAACTTGACCAGCCCACACAGAGACCTGACCTCAACCCCATCACACACTTTTCAGATGAACTAGAACAGAAACTGTAAAGGCCAGGCAACTCAGTGTCTGACCTCACAAACGATCTTCTGGATGAATTCCCACAGATATACTCCAGAATCTTGGAGAAACTTTTGGGAGATGTTACAGAGGACCAAGTCCATATTAATGCCTGTGGATTTAGAACGTCATAAAAGATCTTGCAGGTTTAATGTCTAGGTGTCCCAATACTTTTGCCCATACAGTGTATTTCAGGAATCCTGGTCTTTTTATCCAGGATCCCATCAACCTGTTTCAGGATCCCATGAACTCAATAACGTTTAACCGGGATTCAGGAACCATCGATGCTTCTCTGGACCACATGCACAGGATCCTAGGAACAATTTGTAGCAACTTTTTTAAAAAAAACCTTAGGAAGCTGCATCGATTTCAAGAAGCTTTCTCAGGGACCCAGGAGTTTATTTCTGCGAATGTGTTTTAGTCCTGTTCTGCTACCTGTTGGCCAAAATTGTAACATAAATACATTAGCAAGGATAATTTATTTAGCTACATCTCAGATCGCATGAACTACAGGGAGCCTGGTAAGAGTTTTACGGTACTTGCGCGGTGCGCGTTCTCCAGTGGCGGCTCGGCGTGTAAGGACCTTTATAAGTGGGCGTGTCCTTCCCCCCTCCCCCCCGAGATGTAACGACGCGTCTCGAACTGACGTGTTCAAAATGGCCGATATTTACATCGAGGCGATCACAGGATACATCCGCGTCAATCAGCAAAGGCGTGGCGAACCTGACGTTTTATGGGCCACACCCATTTCTAAACCATATATGGGTTTTTTAGTATGAAAGTGAAAAACAGAGCGAGGGTGTAAATGAGAGACAGAGTGAATAAAGTCAACGAGGGAATGAGTAAATGAGATCCCTGTGTATAGATGTCTTGCCCGGCAGGAAACAAGCCTTCTGTATGGGCTACACTAGTGACACATAGTGTCACTAACATTATGGCATTAATGTCGTTTTTTTATCCTTTTAAATAAAACTAAGTTACTTTTTAATAGATATATACTCTCTATATATTTATATATACGTATATATATGTATGTAATACTGTACAGCTCAATTTTTTTTACAATCAAGAAATAGATACAATTTGTATCAACAAGCGAAGGTCGTTTCTAGACATTTGAGGCGTGATAACTTGCTGCATGTAGACGAAATAAACCAGCAGCTCAAAAGTGGCAAAAAAACAGAAGGTTTATCTCAAAAATAGGCGAGAAAATATTTGACATTAGCGTCGTAGCTTAGTCGCCGGTCATGTCCTGTTCGATCAGCATGTCGGGTTTTAAACTTTTTAATTCTGATATTTAACAGGCTTCCAAAAACATGATGTTTAAGTTTTACAGACCAGAAACATTTTAATTAAACACTATTTTAGGAACTAAAAAAAAAAGGACGATATTTCAGATTGATTTTAGTTCAGGGAAGCTTTTTTTTTTTTTTGTTTTAGAGGTTGTTCGCATGTTGAATGTCTAAATGTTTAAAAATATTGCAGCCTAAAGATTTATTTAACTTTGTCACATGGTATCACACTAAATTAAAACTCGTAATTTTAACTTTTCAGGACTTTCGAAACTATTCCAAGAACCCAGCGACTTTTCTATGGGGGGGGGGGGGTGTGACACTAATGACGTTTTTCTTTTATAATGCTAATGTCACAATACTGAATTTGACCACGTTAGTCATATATATATATATATATATATATATACATATATAAAAACTAACAGGACGCAGAAAAAGTAGCAGCAAGCGACCCGTCAATCAAATGTAAGAAACAACCCAACAACAGCCTGGTGTTCCGTGTGTGTGTGTATCGCACAGGGAGAAACAGGTAGGCAGTGTGTCGCAACCTTCCCACGAGCGGGAAGCCGCGCTCATGAAAACAAAACCCGACACTCATGAAAACTACCACGACCAAATAAAGTTTCCTTTCCCCACCCGGACGCAGACAGAGAGAGAGAGAGAGACGTCTCCGAGTCTGGAACGTCCCACGATTCCGTTAAGATTGCGCTTAATTGCGATAATTTACAAAGACGGGCGGAAGTGCATCGTCTCCCAGCACCAATCAGAAAACAGATGCTCTTCGGGAGCATTTTGCCGAAGAGACACGTCGACTGCCGTCCCGTCGTTAATGCACAAATCTGCAGTATGCCTTAACTGACGAACGAGCCAATTAAGCATCAAGCTCTTGATTTATTATTTCATGCATCAAATCGGAGCTTGTTAAAGCTATACGACTACTCGTCTAAACGCTCAAATTTACACGGACGTCTACTGAAGTCCACCTCGACGTCATTGTTACAAAAACGGACGTTTTCACCACTCGGGTCAGGTAACAATGTTCAGCTAGCTAGAGAACAAGGTTTACACGCGTAATGCTCAGCTACCGTTATTAGCTAGCGATCTGCGTACGTTTAGCCCGCTGTTGTAACGCGAGCTGGTTAATTCGGCAAGCTGAGTGGCTAACGGTAGCTGAGTAAATCAGAATTCAGTGGGAAAGTATCGGCTGTACTGATGACGTCAAGGTGGACAAGCTCGGCAGTTTGCGCACCAAAGTTAAAATCTTACGTATAAATCACTGCCGCTCGTATCTTTCAGCTTCAAACTCCCAGCAATTAAACTGTAAATTTAGGAAAAAAAGTCACATCTGTCATGACTTCCACATCCGAAATACTAATCTGTTCCCAAAACAGAGCTCGAAGACCACGTAAACACTTTCAGATTTAAAAATCTGAGGAATTTTCTATATTCCGTAAGGTACTGCACAACAAACACGGCTAACAGGCTATAGAATGCTAGCTATTAGCTAGCGCTTACGTAACACCCAAACACACATTGATTATCTTTTTGGCCTTGCTTAAGCAGCGTGAAGGTTTTTTTTAAATGGCTTAGTGCGAGTGAGGACACAGGGATTTCAGGGTGGTTTTTTTTTTGGCAGGTCGGCGGTGTTTTGACTCCAAATACCAGAAGGTAAGTCATTGCAAAGTGGTATCGCTAAAACAGGAAAATAAATAATTGCTCTAAATAACCGCTAGTGCTTAAATACTAAACACACACGGTGACCTCGACAACCATCAGAAAAATATATATATTTATATATATCACGTTAACACACTTGTGGTGAGGTCACACGATGTAAGGCCATAAAAGTTTAGAAAGGTCAAAGTTCATGCTTTGAGGTACTCGAGAGTTAACGCTCCTTTCGGAAAATTTCCGCGCGTTCCACCTTTTTTTTCAGGCATAAAAACGTAACCGCACAGTCACGATATTTACACTGGTGCATCATGTGAAGACGTCCTGTACTCCGATCACAATCGCCGTCTGATCGCTGCTCCTCACAAAGTCTATTCTTCCAATAGCTAACGAGTTCTTTCCTAAGAATTAAATTTAACGCTAAAATTAAAATTATACTCCTACACTTCACCTTCCTTACCAGATCAAATGAGTAAGATTGGTTAATGTTACCATATTTTCCAGAGAATAAGCGGTTTTTTATACACCGTATTAAGACGGTAGAGTTCAGTTTAATGTATTGTCTGGAAAATATGGCGTTGTAAATTAGAAAATAAAAACAAACAAACGCTGGTCTTCGTGATTTGGACTCAGGTCTTCCTTCCTCTTTGCATCGGAAGTGCATTTTTGCCATTCGCTCAAAATTAAAAACGTAAAAGGCAACAACAGGATGTATTGAATTGCTTAAAACACCTTTAGCAAACACCAAACCTGAATCGTTCTCCGCTAGATGATTTCTTTAACCTTGGTACAAGGCCCATCATCAAACACGGATCAACCCGGACGCAAGCTACACAACGTAGCATCGTTAGCTCACCCTGGTGCTTATGCGGAGAAACGGGTTCGGAATATGGAATATGGAATGATCACCAAGGAGGTTTGAAAAAATACACCGAACCGAGGGATGAGGAATCTTTCAAATGACAGGCCGTGTAGATCCGGTTTGGGAATAAAATAAATAATAAAAATTAAAAAAAACCCTGTGTAAGACATTGTGCTGTTCCTCCATCAACTGCTCAATGACAGGACCGTAGTTTCGTTACGATAACCGCTGCTAGCTGCTGAGGATCCGTCATATGAGGATTCTTCTCCATGACCGAGTGGACTACGTACGCTGGGAATATATTGCAGAGGTTTCGGTAAGTCTGGTACTGATGTTCGGGGATCGGGTGTCGCTCTTGCATCTCCACCGGTCCGTGATGTGGTGTATCCCACGGTGACCTCCAAATCTGTTCCATCTTTTCGGGCATACTCCGAACCATCACTCGCTCGCAGCAGGGCATGAGTCCTCCCGTCAACCCGTACCCGCCGTACCCGTAGGGCTCGTTACTGCATGGCAAAGGATCCCAGCTGGCATGTTGCTCTCGACACAGAGGGGGTCGGCGCTGACGGAGAGGGTTACTTTCATAAAGACGCGAATCGGAGATGCTGTCCATCCGAGTCATTCCCAAGGATCTGCCTGGCTGAGCAGGACCAGACGAAGGCAACACGTTTTGGGGAAGCGGAGGGTAGTCACCCGGGCAACTGGATCGCGCTCCAACCACCGGATGCTGAACATGAGGCACGAGGTGGGCCGAGGACTGTTTTCGCGGCCCAGGTTTAGGTTCATCCGTGCCGTAACTTTGGACTCTGGTCAAAGCTTCATGGTGGAACCCATGAGCGAACGCTTGCAAGCGGGGCTGTGCTTGGGGTTGCACTTGGGACTGCGCAGATGGAGGGATCTTCATCCCGTCGTCCAAGCTACCCTCCATGGAGTACATCTCTCCACCGTAGGATGAGAACGAGTCCGAAGAGTGGCTGCGCCCGGATTCAGGACAAATGCTGGAGGCTCGACCGGGATATCCGACTCCGACCGGGTCTGGCTGTTCCAAACTACAGAAGCTGTCCTGCATGCTTCCTAAACTCATGGTGGAGAAGTCGCTCAGCATCGAGTAGTAGCCGTGGTCGCTAACTACGGAATCGTATTTGGGAAAAGGTTCGCTGTATGCCACGGATGCACCCTGGCTGTTGGTGACCAAGATCGGCGGGTACTGGATGCTTCCGGCGTGTTCCAGAGAGCTGTGCGTGAAGTGAAGCGACCCGGGTACTGGGCTACTGGCGGAACGGGTGTTCAGCGCACCGGCTGCGTGACTTTTGGTCGGCGGCATGGTCGGGACGCTGAGAGCCGTGACTAAAGACGGAACCGAGCTAGCTTCGGCTTTGCGAGCCGGGCAGAGCCGCTCCTCCTGCTCACAGCCCACAGACCGAATGCTCGGGTCCGACTGACGTTTCGGCGCCACCCGTTTCACCTCGGAGCAGTCCCCTTTCGCACTGGCGCCCAAAGTGCCACATTTTGCGAGAGCACCTTCACTCATGGTCTTGATAGCGGACAGCTTGGCGAAAGCTCTGAGTTCGTCCGCGACAGAGCGTACGGGCTGCGCCGCTCTCTCCGGGTGGTAATACTTGCACTTGTGCCCATAGGTGCACTTTTTGCCTGAAATATAGAAATAGAAAACAAAAAACGAACGATGAAGTCAAAATTTTAACATACGGGAATATTTTCATCTATGAGATGGTGGCAGAACACGGTCGCCTACAGTTGCTGTACCGACCATAAGGACACGGTTGCTTTTTGTGCTCCGGCACAACGGGGCGCTTGCGGAGGAAGTTTTCGAGGCTCGGACCGTGTCGGCCTAGCGGGTCGTCCGGTGGCATAAACCTACAAAAACAGAAAAAAATCTTATCATGTACATGTCAAGAGACCAAGACAGAAATTAAACCAGTAACTTACTTGTCGTTGACAAAACTGTACATGAGCAGCCGCTCCTCTATGAACTTTTTCCACTCGGGCTTTTCGTTCTGCAGATCTCGATAGTTATCGTTCGACACGATGATTCCGTCTGAATCGCACGCCAGTTTGACGATGAACCGATCATCGTAGCAGACCACGCGTCGCCCCTGGACTCGGCGAGAAGGAGTAAAGACCAGGATTTTCTCTTTCTCCAGCTTCCTCAGGATTTCCTGATCTGAAGGTAGAGGCGGCGTCGTGTTAAATACGATATTGAATACAGACTTGACCGTGCGCTGCGTAACCCTGCGTCCTCTCGCATACACACCTGTTATAGGAGCGTCGGGTCGGGACTGCTCTTTCCTCCATGCCGGCACGAACACCGTGATGTCTTTGTGTCCTCGCTCCAGGAACCAATCAACTGCCAACTGGATGCCCAGGCATGAGAAGACCTCCTTGTTTCCATGGCTACAAAACATCCCAGATACCAAGTTACTTAACAGCACCACAGACAGCTTCACGAGACAGGTGCGTCCATGCGCTCTACCCGTGACCTACCCTTTACAGGATGGGGTAAACACCTGGAACATGGTGATGTGTCTAAGGAATCGATATTCCTAGGAATTTTCAGAATATTGATTCCTAGACCAAGGAATTCCTATAATAATATAACCAAACGGGTGGATGTTTTTCTATTGTATTTGGATGTGATATGTGTATGTCAGCATATGATATGATATGTGACCCTGCCTCCAGGGGGCAGTAGTGCATTTTAATGGTAATGAAACTTTATCACCGTGTTAGGTTTCTGTTGCAGCAGTTACACAGGTGCTTTAGTAGGTTTCCGGTGAAACCTACTGGTTAAACTGATGACGTCACTGATATGTGTGTATATATAAAGCGGCAAGATTCCCAATTGGTTGTTTAATTTGTACTGTGGTGCAAGTAAACGTTGTACCTCATGGCCACGTTGGATCCGTCTATAACGATAGGTCGGAGGTTATCGTACGTGTCGTTTGTCTCCTCCTCGAGCGACGCCTCAGGGCTCACAGCCTCTTTCGCTCCCGAGCCACGAGGGGTCAGCGTCGACCCGGTCGGCGTCAGTCCGCCGGACGTCTGAGTCTGCGCTTGTGCTTCCGTTTCTCCTTTATTCCCGAGACGCACGAGTTCCGCCAGGACGTCGTTAGTGAGCGCGCTCGGCCCCAGTTTGCTCAGCACGGCCTCCACCTGCTCGCCGGAGTACCCCAGCTTCAACGCAAACTCCATTTTGCTCTGGTAGTCCCGATCTGAAGGGGAGTGGCCCACCGAGGACGTGGGCGGTGCCAGTGACGAGGAAGTGGGAGTGGCTGGAGAATCATCAGCGCGCAGTTCCTGTAGGGTGCTGCTCTGGCTGAAACTCGGACGGTCCAGACAGGGAGAGCGACACAGCTGGCGGTGAGGTTTAGTAGCCATCATCAGCTCAGGTTTTCTTCCTCCTCCTCCTCCTCCTCCTCCGTATCCTCTGCCTGCACTCCGTCTCTCTCCTTCGCTCTCCGAGCTACTCCCTTCTTCCTCGTCCTCCATCAGCTTGGGTGCATGCTCTCGGGCCTCGGAGCTCTCGGGCTCGCGAAGACGACGCTGGAGCCACAGAGTCAAACGCTCATGATGCCTCTGCGCCGGAGAGATCAGAGACACAATGTAGTCCTACAGAGAGAAAGAGAGAGAGAGACAGAGAGAGATGTTTAAAATAAGAGAAAGGAAATGGTGAAGAAGAGAGAAATAGCTGATAAAAAGAAGGCTGTTTATTTAAAGTTGCTCTTCTTTCTAAAATAACTCCTTCTGTCTAACTGAGCCTCTCTCTCATCTCTCTTATCTCATTGTCTCTTTCTTGTCTCTCATCTCTCTTTCTCTCTCTCTCATCTCTCTGTCTCTTTCTCGTCTCTCTCTTGTCTCTCTGTCTATTTCTCATCTCTCTCTGTCTCTCTCTCTCTCTCTCTCTCTCTCTCTCTCTGTCTCTCTCTCACATCTCTCTCTCTCTCTCTCTTGTCTCTCTCTCTGTCTCATACTGGGACAACTCAGTGTTTTCTCATGAACTTTCTGTGACCTCTGATTGGTTGAAATCATTTTGTTAGTGGTAACTCCATGCTCTCAGTCTCGAGGCTTTATGACTTCACAACATTTTGTACTGATTGAGCTCAGCACCCCACCTCCCCCAGTCTCACCACAATCTCATGGCTGTGTTTCAGTACACCACTACGCACCCTTACACACTTCCCCTCAGTGTCCAGCTTCAGTTAAAAACACTGCATTTGCTGAATCATGATTTCACTCCGCCGCTACGCTCGGTGCCCAACGCTAGGTTCTTATAGGTCATTAGCATGCTAGCTATCTTACCGTAGCCAATTAGCATGCTAACATCAACGGGGGCAAGGAACACAGTTTATTCACTGGACATATATTACCATTTTCAATAAGACTTCATTATTCACATAGTCAAATAAGGGCATTGCATCCCGAAACCCCGCCCACTTTCACAGGCGCGTCATGTGACACAGATGCACATGGAAAAGCTGAATCCTGGTGTTTGTTTACAGCAGCGGTTCTCAACCTTTTGCAAGCCGGGCCCCCCCAAAGGTGGTTCATTGCAGTTGGGGCCCCCCTTCCTCCCGGCACCCGCATGGGCCGACACGTTGCGGTCGCGGGCTGTAATGGGCAGAATTTCAGCGGGAGCGGCATAAAAAAAAACAGTCCCGCGCAGTTCTCTACTTTAAACAGCTCGCCGAACATGCACACACACCTACACGCGCCACACGCACTCGGATCACGCGCTCTTCTTCACTCCCTGCGGCCTTAAACTCTCTACCGCCACCAACAGGTCACTTCACAATATAACATTTCCCTCATCCTAGCCTACTCGCGCCCCCCCGGGAGAGTGTCTGCCCCACCGGTTGAGAACCACTGCTTTACAGTAACAAGCTTAATGTTCATTTGTTTAGTAGAAATCCAGACATGCAGTAGTGCATAGGCATGTGTGTGTGTGTGTGTGTGTGTGTGTATGTGTGTGTGTGTGCATGCATCTTTCCATGTACCTGCAAACAGTGCTGTAGTGTGGGCTGTAGTTTAAAGTGTGTGTGTGTAAGCTGATATCACCATCCAGCTATGAGAGGCTTCTCCGTGCTCATGACACCGGTTGCCTAGCAACGCAGTCCTGTCATCAGCTAACTGCTTTTTAGCAGTCACGACTAACACAAAACACTGCACAATGTTCTCTGGGCAAACCTGAAACACACACACACACACACACACGTGTGTGTGTGTGTGTGTGTGTGTGTGTGTGTGTGTGTGTGTGAAAAAAAATACACGCACACATGCACATGTAAACACAACCATGACATGAAGACGGTGTGGCATGTTATCTGTGTGTGTGTGTGTGTGTGTGCAATATGCAAAGTGTCAGATTAACACATTATTGGAAATTACAATCTTACGACATAAGGGGCTTTCTCTCGCTCTCTCTCTCGCTCTCTCTCTCTCTCACACATACACATGCTTCTCCCCCTTCCCCCATCATTCTTTCACTTCCTCCTCTCATCCCTTTTCATCTCTCTCTCTCTCTCTCTCTCTCTATCTCTCTCTCCGTCTCTGCAGATGTGTCAGAGTGTGTTCTCTCCTTCCTCGCCGTGACACGGCCGTCTCTCTGAGTCGTGACGCCGCGTCCCTCAGGGCCCCCGTTCCGCCTCTGCTCGGCTACGACGGCGGCTGATGTCAGATCAGTCGCTTTAAAACCTGATGTCAGATCGGCGTGCGGTCGAGTGCTGCAGACTGACACTGCTACACTGATCCCGAGTCAGGCTGAAGTCTCGTGGCTCTCAGTGCAGTCGGCTGAGGGTTCTCTACATCACAGACATACAGCCGGTCTCTGATCAGTCCGTTTCGCACACGGTGCTGCTGACTCCGGGGCAGACCGGTCTTCTGCTTCACATCAGTCTTCTCCATTAGACTGAAGTCAGACTGCAACCTTTTGCTCAACCAACTTCAACCATCTGATTTCAGATCAGTTTATAGTGGCCCACTTTTGCTGACCTCAGCATTATTGGATAATGACTGATCCCAGATCAACAACACTGGTGCGGCAGGTGTTGCTTCACAGTGTGTGTGTGTGCGGTGTGAGATTGATTCTAGAGACAGTTTGTGTGTGGGATTGATTCTAGAGTAGGTTTGTGTGATGTGAGATCAGTCCAAAACCAGAGTGTAACATGAGATCAGTTCTAGATTCAGTTTGTGTGTGATGTGAGATCAGTTCTAGATTCAGTTTGTGTGTGATGTGAGATCAGTTCTAGATTCAGTTTGTGTGTGATGTGAGATCAGTTCTAGAACCAGCGTGTAACATGAGATCAGTTCTAGATTTTGTTTGTGTGTGATGTGAGATCAGTTCTAGATTTTGTTTGTGTGTGATGTGAGATCAGTTCTAGAACCAGAGCGTAACATGAGATCAGTTCTAGATTTTGTTTGTGTGTGATGTGAGATCAGTTCTAGAACCAGCGTGTAACATGAGATCAGTCCTAGATTTAGTTTGTCTGTGATGTGAGATCAGTTCTAGAACCAGAGTGTAACATGAGATCAGTTCTAGATTCAGTTTGTGTGTGATGTGAGATCAGTTCTAGATTTTGTTTGTGTGTGATGTGAGATCAGTTCTAGAACCAGCGTGTAAAATGAGATCAGTTCTAGATTCAGTTTGTGTGTGATGTGAGATCAGTTCTAGAACCAGCGTGTAACATGAGATCAGTTCTAGATTCAGTCTGTGTGTGATGTGAGATCAGTTCTAGAACCAGCGTGTAACATGAGATCAGTTCTAGATTCAGTCTGTGTGTGATGTG
>JAOVVF010000030.1:15126857-15139848 GCA_028565595.1 Duopalatinus emarginatus | reverse complement strand
AAACAAATGAACACAACAAACACAAACAAACACAGACAAACACAAACAAACACAGACAGACAAACACAACAAACACAACAAACACAAACAAACACATATAAAACACAACAAACACAAACAAACAAATGAACACAACAAATACAGACAAACACAACAAACAAAACCAAACAAACACAGACAAACAAAACCAAACAAACACATATAAAACACAAACAAAACCAAACAAACACATATAAAACACAAACAAAACCAAACAAACACAAACAAACACAACAAACGAACACAAAGGGACGTTATTTATATTTGAACTGTTCAATCAAATAAGAGAGGGAATTGTTTTTGTTTATGTTTAGCTTATGTTCAGTTAAAAATGTCACAGTGACACAAATATATATTTTTGTACATTTGTTTTTCACATTTTCGCTTACTTGCACTTTTTAAGATTTATTATTGTCTATTATTGTCTATGTCTATTATCATTTTTTTATTCTTACAACATTTTGCCACATGACTTTATATAAGAGTAAATTTCTTGTAAATTAAAAAAATACTGTGATTTATTATTTTTTATATGTTTGTTAATATTAATAGAATGTTTAAATAAATGGCTTTTTTTGCTACATATTAGAGTTTTTAAGCCTAAATTTAAGACCATGAGAAAACATTTTTACTCCCCATGTTTTAAACAAATTTCCTTTAAGCCATGAAAATAAAAAAAGCTAAAATAAAAAAATGTTTGTGTGATTTGCTACTATAGCCTACTGTAATTTATAATACTGCATTATATATATATATAATAAAATTTTGTGCTTGTGAGCAATAACAGTAAAGACCAATATTTCTATCTATAATATTTAATTTTTTAAAATAACCATTTTAACCAAATAAATGAGTTAATAAGATTATTAAATATATATTTTTTGTTTTAAATGTATTTAACACGTTCCGTTCTTCTTCTGTTTTGTTCTTCTGACACTGTAAATTGATTTCTGTAGTCTTATACCACACTAGGACTACATTTCCCAGAGTGCAGTACAACCCTCCCCGGAAGTGACGTGCCCCACCAGGCTGTTCGGACGTTAAAGCTATTTTCCTGCTGTACAGACTGTTGCTAACTGCCTCTGCTAAATCAGGAAACAGAAAATAAAATGGTGAGTCTCAGTTTTTTTCTTTTTCTGCTAGTACAGTAGATGACATTTTTATTTTAACCTCCATTTTTTTTTCGGGCGCAAAACGAGACACATAAAAATGATTGCGGGTCAGTATGAGGTGTGGGTGAACGAGGCTTTAGCCTGGTCGACCGTTAGCGAATGCTTTGTTGTTTTCTCACCCGCATTACGACAAGCCCCGCCCTCTCGTCCTGTGATTCGGCTCTGTAGACGCTTTCCGCCTGTTGGGCGGCGAAATGAGCCAATCGCAGCACAGGAGGCGTATTCGCGTTAACCAATAGATGGCGATGGGCGGGTGGACTGCGCATGAATACGGGTGGGCTTTGAGCTGAGGTAAAATACGGTTATGTGGTTTTTGGCCACAAATAATGTTCGTGTGTTTATTTAAGTGTGTTTGTCTTAAAAACGAATTTCTGCACCTGTTTTATGATTAATATCTAAATATTTATATAAAGAGAGGTTTGTGTTGTATCTGTCTGAATGAAACAGTGTGTAAATGGGTGATTAATGTAGATATTACACATGTTTACAGTCTGTTTTGAGATATTTTTCATTACATATTTGAATAATTTCACTGATTAGACTTGAGACTGGTTGTGTACATGTTCCTGAGGTGATTATGAGAATCGACACTGCGTCTCGATGTAAAAGCGTCCCAACAGGAAGATGTTTCTGTTCTTGATGATGTAAACTTCATCACAACACTAACAGAAATTAACATCAACTGTAAACAGTGGTTCTGAGAGTGGTCCTAACACTGACCCCTGAGGAACCCCAGTGGAGTGTAGTACAGGGTACAGGAATAACAAGATGTTTATTAGAGGTGTAAAATGAAACCACATGAGGGTGAGGAGACGTACTGTTGTACGTTCAAGATTTAAAGCTTTATTGTCATATGCACAGTAAGGAAACTAGTTTCTCTGTACAATGAAATTCCTACTTTGCTGCCCACATTGGATGTCCGAGTACAAAAGAATAAAAAGTATAAATAGACAAATAATAAGATCAAATTAAGCGTGCAGTAGAAAATATATATAAAATAAAATATAAAATGTAAACTATTCAGAAATATACAAGCTATGTACATTGTGCAGTAGTGTGTACTACATTGGTTATATTACAACAGTCTGTAGTAAAAGTGGTGATTGTACAAAATGAGCAGATATATAACTATACAAGAACAGTTCTTATCTGGTTCTGTATGTACGTTGTTTATTTAGATTTTTCGGTTTATTTTTCTTGTCCTCTCCCATAACCAACCTTGCAGCTTTCCGCCTTTTTCTGTCAGGTCGTTATGTTCACTTGTCCCTACCGTGTCGATCATTTGTTCTTTTCACTATTGCCGTTAGTCAATTTCAGTTTGCTGGTGCGTTCATTTACCAGGCAACTCTTTCATACGTACTGTCTGCACTTTTTAATAAAATTCACTTCATTCTGATAATCATTTGAGAGCGTTACTGGTTTACTGTTATTAAAAATATTTAATTTATAATTAATTTAAGTCTTTAATTTAGTTAGTTTTAGAGATTTATCTATTATATTATAATTGTGATTTATGTTTATTGTTATATTTCATAGTTATTTTTTATTTTTTTTTATTTATGAACAATATTTTTAAAAAAGCCAATTCAGCCATACACTTTTAGGCTTTTATATTTATAGCTAATTATTTGTTTTTTGTAATAAAAGTTATTTTAAAACGGAAACGTTTTAATTAAAACTTTAAGACAAAAAGAAGACAGAGAGAAAACTAAAATATTTAAAAAAGCTAAATAATTTATACCAAAAAGTGAGAGACATTGTACAGCCAAGTGCACATTATATTCTTTATTATGTTATAAAGTGTTATAATACTTTCCTTAGAACTCATTCATTATGTACTTGCCAGTGTTCTGTTGGTAGAGGACAAACATATCAGAATGAGTACAGGACATGACCAAGTGTAAGAAAGCAGACACACATAGTGTTCACCTGTCAGAGATGTTTGTAGATGTACCAGGGGAATGTCAGCTAAACAAACCCCACACCTTAATAGAGACACCAAAGTAGGAATGAACCACTTATAGTAGTCCAACAACATGTGAAGTGCTAATCAGTTTTGCTTTGCATTCAGTTTAATTTCTTGGCTATTTTCACTTCTAGGCCACCATACTAGAGGGTTGCCTTTTATACTTCTTGGCTCTTGGAATCTTGGATTTCTATCTATCTAATTATTTGTTTTTTACTTTTTAGATGTGACATGGCAGAAGATGTGTTTGACAGACATTTCGTCAGCATCCTTTCTCCTGCATACGGGAGAGGCATCCTTTTCATGATCACACGACTGTAGCAACAAGTTTCCGAGTCGCCATGGAGACTCCAACGGGAAGTGAGCTGCCTGGTGCAGCTGGTGGTCCATCAGACACCATCTCGCCTGACCCGCAGTCACCCGAGACGCCTCCGACAGGAAAGCTGAGAAAGACCGCCTTCCGTTTTTTTGGAGGTCGAAAGAGCATCTGTATGCTGCCCAGCTTTTTTGTAGGAAGAGGCAAGAGTCAAGGAAGGTGGTCGTCTAAAATGGGTGTAACCAAGAGTCAGACGTATGATGGCGTGAGCAGAGCATGCTGGGAAGACGGCATTAGAGGTGGCGGTGACGTGACTTCAGCCGAGTTTGAGTTCCACAACCCAAACGGCTCGGGCGAACTGCACAAAACGCAGGAGAGCTTTGCGAAGTCTCAGTCCCTTCCGCGACAGAAAAGAGGTCTCCGAGGTCTCTTCAGCAGCATTAGGAAACACCGGAAAAGCAAAAGCAACAGTGACGCGGGAAAAAACGAGATGCTTGAACTGTCGTTGTGTGAAACAGTGCCTGGTAATTTGACACGCCTTGGTTGTCATGGTGACAATAATGACGGCAAGAGTCACGTAGAATCGTCAGAGCCGGATGTGCCTATGGAATTTAAAAGCGGCGATTTCACAAAATCACCTGCCGCCGATACTGGTGAATGCACAACAGAGGAAACACTAGTGCCTGAGAAATTAAGGAGCAATGGGAAGGCAGGGGAGGAAGAGGAAGAGGAAGAGAAAAGTGGTGATGAACAACAAGGTGAGGCAGAGGAAGACAAGCAGCAAAAGAAAACGGTCGGCCTGGTTACATATCGGCAGCCGCTATCTGCAGACTCCGAGATGGCGCGACTTACAGAACTCCACGCAGATGTACCTGAGGGAGACCCCTCCACAATGTCCACATCCACTGACAACTTGGTCTTTGGAGATGTGTCGTCTCTGAAGAGTTTCGATTCGCTGACCGGTTGCGGTGACATCATTGCCGACCAGGACGATGTAAGCGTCGCAGAGAGTTCGGTATCGGGCGAGAGAGGAAGTCGTAACGCTGGGAAACGCAGCTCCTGCCTTGTTACTTATCAGGGTGGCGGAGAGGAGATGGCAACTCCAGATGAAGTGGACAGTGAGTATCTGCACAGCCTGTGGGAGTCGGAGGGCAGCGAGGTGTGCTACCTACCATCGGAGCAGACCATCAGCCCGTCGTCCACTCCTGAGCAGCCAACCAGTTCCTTCCACGTCACCACGAGCACTAGCGGCAACACCAGCACTAGTCCTTTGGGAATCACGGAAACAGTCATTACACCTACTGATCTTTTGTCTCCCCAGAGTGACCGACAGGGATCAGTGCCAAACAGTGATGAGGGTTACTATGATTCCACAACACCTGGAGCCGATGAAGAGACTCGTGAGCATCCGCAGCAGGAAAGACTTCCCCGGGACAGCTACAGTGGCGATGCCCTTTATGAACTTTTTGAGCCCGACGATAGATTGCTCAGTCCACCTTTACCTTCTAAAGACAGTCGAGGGTTGCTGGTTGGAAACAAAAGTCAAGGAGATCTTCTTTATTCTTTGACATCTGCTGCCTTGGAATCCGGTGCCATGGAGACGGAGGAGGAGCGTCTGAGCAAGATCCAGCATGCCTTGCTGTGTTGCGAATTGCAGACTCTGAGAAACCCATCCAAAGATCAGCATCTGTATTGTAGCAAACGTTTATACAGTGACGCAACCCCGCCTGAGGAAAAGTACAAAAGCTCAGAAGAGGAAGAGCACCATCAGTCTGGATCCAGACCACTGCAAGGATCCCAAGCCTTAAAAGAAGTTTTGTCTCGTAGCGGGGACCAGGTGCAGCACAGAGTCCTGTATGGGCCTACTGCCAATGATGGCTCTTTACCGCCCACCAGAGGCTGCAGCCAATCACAGGAGGAGCTGATGGTCTGTTTCTCACAAGCATTGGTTGACTTTACCAAAAACACCAGACTTTACCGCAACTCCACGGAGAGCCTGGACGGCTCTGAATCTAGCTCGCCGTTTGGACCAAGCCTAAGTGCTCTTCCCGCCATTGTCACTTTTGACGTGGTTGACATGGAGAACGAGGGTGAGTCTGAACAGCCAGAGCTTGTAGAGGAAGAGGAGGAGTTGGCCTCCCCGTTCGAAGCGTTCGAAGACGACGCCTGCTACTTGCAGCAGGACGCCTTTGCCGAGTGTGATCAGAGGACCTTTGACGATTACGAGCAGAGCTTGTTACTCGGCAACGCTTGGGGTATCGCCAGCCTTCCCCGTCACCTTAGCCTGGGCCGTCCGTGCCCTCCCGTTCCCGCACCACTTGCTTTGAACCGGCGTAGTCGCTCTCTGGATACAGATAGTCTCGAACTCCAGACCAGCGAGCTTTACGCGTCTCTCGTTTCCAGCGGCCATAAGATGGCCGCTTCCTTTCACCGCAGGAAAAACAGTGTGGACACGGGAGACCTTTGTGACGTGGCTCGACAAGGAAGAATCCGGAGAGAGGATGGTGACTTTGACTCTGCCCAGAAGGTCAGCATCGTGCCTCAGCATCCACAAAGATCCTTACGTGGCACCGCTTGGATGGAAACGCTGACGGGTTCTAGCTGTCAGCCAGCAGTTAGACCTTCGCATCTCCCCCTACAGGCTACATATCCTAATAGCGGCGGAGCACGAATCCTGAAGATCGGTGCTGAAGGAGACCTTTTGGCTGCCGGTCAGAGCAATCTGTACCCTCCAGGAGGACAGTGGAAAAATCGATCAGTTGGTATCACCCAGGGTATACCTCATCACCGATCAGATCAGTCGGAAGCTACACGAGAGATTATGACCAAGAATAGGAGGACAGAGGTGGAGGTGGGGTTCACCACAGCAACGCCCAAACGCAACATGTAAACAACCAGAAAACAAAACAAAAAAAAAAAACAGGTCACATGGCCAAAGACACAGCTGGATGTTTACTGACCATCATGATTTGTATCTTACTGTTACTGTTATGTTCTTACAGTTATAAGCTATTATATTTTAGTGATGGTGTCGTTTTTTTCCCCAGACATCTATGATGTCTTTTTATTCGCCATGTTGTTTGGCATTTATGTAGCAGGTGTTTATGATCGTTTGTCGTAGTAGTTTGGGAGTCTTTTTGACTCTCTAGACAGTTAAAACCCATTTGATAGACATTTTTACCAATGAACGTTTTACTAATTGAACGTTTTTGATCGTTTGAGCTGTGCTAGCATAGTAACGTTTCTGCTGCTATTCCTGCGGGATACCACAGAGTTACAACTGTTAAAACCTTTTTTTAAAGAAAAAAAAAATCACAAATATTGGTTAATGTTTTTAAATTTACCCCAAACACTTTTGATAAATTGTTTTGTTTTTGTGCTACACTTTTTTTTTTTTTTTTTACTTTTAACATTTACCACATTTTTCACACTTGTGGGGACCTTTTGGTGAACATGGTGTTACTTGGGAACAAAAAAAACCCCGAACTTTTATATGTTCAGATTATGTTTGTTGTACTTGGACAGCTACTTTTAAATTTGTTTAAGAATGTTCTCTAGTAGTTAGTGGTCGAGAAAAAAAAAATCATCAATGGAAAAAAAAATACCGCAAGCAGTTTTTCCGTTCCTAGTGACAAATACTGTGTCGGGCAGCTTTAAGTTTTTAAGTGTCACTAGATCAAAAGAGATGTCTGGGAGATTATGAGCTATGCTAGCTTGCTTTGGCTAGTTATGAAGCATAAAACACTGATGAAATAGCTACATTTATTTTCTCATATTCCTCATTATACACTGCATTGTTGATTGATTATTGGGTGAAAATCATTTCATGTGTGATATGGTGAATATTGTAAATGTCTGTTAGAAATTTCACCAAAGCCAACATCATGCACTTACCACAATACATGCTAGGAGGAAACCGTTCTGTGGCCAAATCAATGCCAGCGGACATGTTGTGAGCTTTATTAAAATATAGTTTCTTTTGTTTCTTTTTGCATCTGGTACAGTCGTTTTTTTTCATTTGTAGATTAATAGTCACAATTTCATTCCTCCGACATGTGAGCTAGCTCAAACCAACACTCACTTTTTAAAAAATATATGGATGTATACACGCAGACGATGAATGTTTAAACATCACCTTAAATGTTTGTGTGACTTCAGTAGCTGCCAATCACTACCCTTTATCTATACTGCCCCCAGGTGCTTACACACTCTCAGAAAAAGAAACTTCTAAGCTGGAAATAAAAAAAAAATCTGTCTCAAGTGAAGGAAGTCAACTTGTCACCTTTGTAAATGTGTTTATTGTGACTTGTTTCTTTATCCTGCAAGATTTCTGGAAAAATATCATTGCTCAGCTGCCAGGTGACACAAATAAATAAAACAATGATAAAACTAAAATATTGTAAAATATTCATAAGGAGTTTGATTAACTGTGTAGTGTGTGTTAATAATGGGAATCATTTTTTTTATTGGTCTGTAAATTCTCCTGACATCTGAAGACAAGCTGTAGAACATTTCCCCCCTGTGTTCCCTGGGGTAAGTTGGCCAAATTCCCTCCAGTATTCTTATATTCGTACTATGGTTGCCTGACTCCCTGCCAGTATAATCTGTAAAGTCAACTTCCTACCTAAGGGACTAACATCTGCCTAGTATTTCAAGAACAGGCTCCCCAACATCTCCTCCAGTATTTTAGGAACAGGCTCCCCAAAATCTCCCAGTATTCCAGGACAGGCTCCCCAACATCCCCCCAGTATTTTAGGGACAGGCTCCCCAAAATCTCTCTCAGTATTTTGGGACAGGCTCCCCAACATCCCCCCCAGTATTCCAGGACATGGTTTGAGGCCGCTCTGGGCAAGTGTGTTCACTGCCCCCTAGTGTTCTCTGGTGTGTTTCCTCAACTGCACGGATGGGTTAAATGTGGAGGTGACATTCCTCTGTGCAAGCACAGTAGGCAAATAGTTCGCTTTCACTTTCTCTTCATGACATAGGTATTCTGGGGGATGGTCAGTGGATCTACCTTCACTGATTAGGATCCACTGCTATATAAACGTATAAATAAATTATTATATTTTCCATTTTGCTCTTTTGAAATGAAAGTTCATGTCTGTTATGCAACTCTTGACTTTAAACTCTACTCTAAAGTTGACTTTGTCCTACCTCAGGTCTGTGATATATCTGATGAGTGAAGCAGTCTTTAAAGTAGCTCAGGAACATGAGCAGGAAAAGTTCACGAGATTGTATTCAAACCATGTAGAGCTCAGGGCTTTTATCTTGGAGAGATTCTTTCATATGAAATGGCATCCTGAGAACATCAGTTACCTCGCCGATGGGACCAATAATAATTAATCAATTCTGGGCAGGTTTATACGAACCCCATGGCCATGGGTTCATGTGAGTGGAGTGCCACATATTGCTTTTAATCAGGGTTTTAAAATTGAAGTCTTGGAGGCCTTTACACACCTGACCGAGTCAGTAATTAACCAGTGAATGAAGTCAGGCGTGTGGGTTGAATGGCGGATTGTCGAGAAGCTGTTTGTGGGTGTTGATGTGAGACATAACTCAGATTTCTTCTTACTACATCAAGAGCCCTGAACCGTCGTTGAGGTAAAGAAGTTAAAACGAAAACAACCTCTTATGGTTTTATTTGTGCAGAATTAAATTCGAGGTGTGTATGTCTGCTGGGGGTCTCGTTCAGGAGGTCATGCAGGCATGAGGAAGCCTCGGGTACGTTTGGAACTAATTATTTATTTAATTATTTATTTTTGTTTTTTTTGTATTTATTTGGCTGCACTTTGAATGAATATAAGTCAGTGTTTATGTTCATGTACTCCAAACCTCTCACACCTGCAGGTTCTGACATCAGATTCCAGACCTGCTCAGGAACCAGGCTGAAGAACCATCTGAGATGTAATCAGGTGATCTCCTGTCTCCTCTACTGACCCTGGTGTTGTCTGAGACTCTTTATGGACTAAACGACCTGAAGGACTGGTCTTGACTGATTCATCAGGACATTTGGAGTGAAGACAGGACTCATTATTATTATTATTATTATTATTATTATTATTATTATTATTATTATTTCACTTCCTGCGTGATAGAATGGACACACACACACACACACACACCTTTGGTCCTCGGTATTATGATGCGAGACGCTGAGTGCAGATTGAAGCCCCGCCCACGCTTTACTCTCGAAGAGAGGCTGAGCGCGAGATAGCGACAGATACCGAATACCGGGAGAGAGAGAGAGACAGGTGAGAGACAGAAAAGGGGAAGAGAGACAGGTGAGAGACAGAAAAGGGGGAGAGAGAGACAGGTGAGAGACAGAAAAGGGGGAGAGAGAGAGACAGGTGAGAGACAGAAAAGGGGGAGAGAGAGACAGGTGAGAGACAGAAAAGGGAGAGAGAGGGAAAAAGAGAGAGACGGAGAGTTAGTGTGTGTGTGAGAGAGAGAGAGAGAGAGAGAGGGAGGGAGGTGTGCAGCCTCCTCTTTTTTTCCCCCCTCTCCGCTCTCTCCTTTTCGTTCCTGACCGGACGTTACGTAGGCTCTCTCGCGCACACACCGCGCGCATCTGCGGGGTTCGGACCTGCGGACGAGAGAAACAGAAACCGGGGACCGAGCGCGAGCGGCACGGAGCCCGACCATGATGAAGATGATGGTAAGAGCTGTGCTTTGTCGTTGCTGTTTTATTTTCTGTACGGTATGGAGGAGGAGGAGGAGGAGGATGATGATTGTGATGATGATGGCGGCGGTGGTCCCTCAAGCGCGAGCGACATGTCCGGTAACGGGGATTAAATAAAATGGAGCGCACTGGAGAAGGAGAAGGAGAAGGAGACGAGCGGCGCATTCGTTTGAGTCACGCATTTTCCTCCTCCAGGTTATCATCCTCCGTGATGCTGCATGGCGGTGATGCTGGATGACGGATGTGACCTTGGGGTTTATGCACCGGGGCTTTTTCTGTCTAAATCTCCGTCAATCTGCGTAGGTAAAATAAAAACGCAAAAACGGTTAAAAACAACAAAAAAAAAAATTGACCGCGCGTTACCGGAATCGGTACACATCCCCTCTCTCACCCCCCCGCCCCCCCTCCTCTCTACCGTCCGTTCGCCCGCCCACCCATCCGCACCATGGCAACGGGCGCGAGAGATACCGAGGAGGGGGGGATGCCCGGTTGAGAGCCTTGAGAAGGTGAATGTCGTCGGTGTGTTTTATAGCGTTTTAATGTTTGTTGTTAAGAGATGATGATGATGATGATGATGATGATGAGGTGGAGGAGGAGGTAAACGGTGTGTGTGTGTGTGTGTGTGTGTGTGTGTGTGTGTGTGTGTGTGTGTGGGCCAGTAAGGTAACGCTAAACGCGCACTCCTGCCTCCGTATCCTACGTCTTCATCATTCCCATCTCGCATCTTCTCTCTTTCATCTGTTTTTGACCTATTTTTTTGAGCACAGGCGTCTCTGCTCCTTATCTCGTCTCGCAGACGATCATCTGTTTCTCAACGTGATCCCAGATAACGCGTTTCTACGTCTCGAGCGGTGCTCGAGGACGTGCGGGTTCCGCTAGGCGCCTGATGACGCCCGATCGGACCTGATTGAGTTGTAGAAGAAGAGCGAGAACAGCATGGAGGCCTGGGTGAGACGCTGTAGCTACACGCGTTGGTGTGGTTACAGTAGGTTCCATACTGAGGCCTCGGTCAACAATAAAGCTAGTTTACCCACACCGCAGTTTGTGTTATCGTGGACAAAAACGTGGCGTATTGTAAAATAATTCTTTGGTGGTCTTAATACATCATCACGGACTGATATAACACAGCTACATATGACACAACTGTTTTATCTAAAATCCTCCAATAGGAGGACGATATAGGATGTTCACGTTTGGTCAGGCAAGAACTTGGTTACATTCAGTTTATATGACATGACCATGACGGAACAGTCGGTTCCACAGCTAGCACACATGCTAACAGACAAGCGTGATTTCTGGTGAATGTGTAACGTTTCACAATGTCATCTTTAACTTGGGCGCAAACAGCTCCAAACGTGAGCCGATTTTCAGATCACGCCGACTGATGGCGCAAAAAGGACGTAGTCATTTAACACAGGTCTGTCGTTAGAAGATCAAGTCACTCACATTATCACTTTCAATAATCTGAGTGAAAGTGAGCAAAACATATCTGGTAAAACACGCATTCATGCTAGTGAGCACATACTAGGGGGCAGTAAGCACACATGCCCAGAGTGGTGGTCAGCCACTATCCACTATCCCTATCCGCTTAGGGTTAGGTGTCTTGGTCAAGTGCACTTCAGGACGGAAAACAAGGCTGTGGATTGTTTTGTTGGCGTGTCCTTTGGTGCATACGTTAAGGAAATATTCATCTGTCTCGCGCACGGTGTGATTAGCATTTTCCTGGTAGCTACGTTGGCAGGTTCCACCACTGAAGGTTACCTTGTCTTACATCCTGGTTCTGGTGCACAAACCTCGCAAAATCACAGACAGATCACCAGTGTGGATGCTAAATCATTTACCCAAACCACACTCGAGCATACTAAATAATAACGTTACCATAGTTACTATGGATATGCGGCAGACTGCTTATTCCATACCGTTGTCATGAACTCTTCCTTGTAGCTGATAAGCGTTTCGGTAGCTAGGCTAATGTTGTGTTTAAAGTTTATTAACGATTCGTTAGCGTATGTCCTAGCAGATACACGTCATTACACAAGTCATTACACAAGTCATTACACAGAAACTTGTATCATGTAGAATACCCCCCACCCCCACCCCCCCAGCCCAGCAAAGTGCAGCGACCTGACGTAGCATTGATTCCACAAGATGTCTGGAGGGGTGTTTAATCCATGCCGTCTGGATATCCCCCTACAGCTCAGTGGTGTTTGTAGGTTCAGGATCTCCGATGTGAATGGACGTCTTCACCACATTCCATAAATGCTTGATAAGGCTCATGTCAGATGAACGTTCAGACCCCACACTGTTTATCTGATCTCTCCAGAGTGCTTCTCAAACCATTTCTGGACAATTCGGGCCAGGTGGCATGGTGCATAATCCTGTTGGATAATCCCATCATTGTGAGGGTACATGAAGTCCATAAAGGGCTGCGAAAGGTCACCAAGCAGTAAAAATGGGTTAAGGTGGACCAGTGAACCAAACCCATGCCATGAGAACACACCCCACACCGGTATTGAAACACCACCAGCCTGCACAGTGCCATGTTGACAACATGGGTCCATGGTCCACACACACAAACCCAATCAGCTCAAAACCAATTGATACCATGACTCATCTGGAGGATGCCACATGTTACCAGTCCCCAAGAGCCCAATTGAGTCCTCATAGCCCAGGTGAGGCTCCGTGTCCATTGTTGTGGTGCTAACTGAGGCACTCTGGTGGGTCTTCTGCCTTAATGTGACGTACTGTGTGCAATATGTTTAATGTGCAATATTTAATGTGCAATATTCAACAACCACTTACTATTTATTGCTATCCTA
>JAOVVF010000030.1:15096758-15110567 GCA_028565595.1 Duopalatinus emarginatus | reverse complement strand
TGAGTGTGTAGTGGTTGTTTAGTGAGTGTGTAGCGGTTGTTTAATGAGTGTGTAGTGGTTGTTTAGTGAGTGTGTAGCGGTTGTTTAATGAGTGTGTAGTGGTTGTTTAGTGAGTGTGTAGTGGTTGTTTAGGGATAAAATTTCTAATAATTCTATAAATGTATAACTCTTTTCATTATTTTCTGTAAAGCTGCATTAAGACAATGTTCATTGTTAAAAGCGCTATACAAATAAAATTTAATTGAATTGAATTGGTTGTTTAGCGAGTGTGTAGTGAGTGTGTAGTGGTTGTTTAGCAAGTGTGTAGCGAGTGTGTAGCGAGTGTGTAGCGGTTGTTTAGCGAGTGTGTAGCGGTTGTTTAATAAGTGTGTAGCAGATGTTTAGTAAGTGTGTAGCGGTTGTTTAGCGAGTGTGTAGCGGTTGTTTAATAAGTGTGTAGCAGATGTTTAGCAAGTGAGTAGCTGTTGTTGAGCGAGTGCGTAGTGAGTGTGTAGTGGTTGTTTAGTGAGTGTGTAGTGGCTGTTTAGCAAGTGTGTAGTGGTTGTTTAGTGAGTGTGTAGCGGTTGTTTAATAAGTGTGTAGCAGATGTTTAGCAAGTGAGTAGCGGTTGTTGAGCGAGTGTGTAGCGGTTGTTGAGCGAGTGTGTAGTGGCTGTTTAGCGAGTGTGTAGCGGTTGTTTAGTGAGTGTCTAGTGGTTGTTTAGCGAGTGTGTAGCGGTTGTTTAGTGAGTGTCTAGTGGCTGTTTAGTGAGTGTGTAGCGGTTGTTTAGTGAGTGTCTAGTGGCTGTTTAGCGAGTGTGTAGCGGTTGTTTATTGAGTGTCTAGTGGCTGTTTAGCGAGTGTGTAGCGGTTGTTTAGTGAGTGTCTAGCGGTTGTTTAGTGAGTGTGTAGCGGTTGTTTAGCGAGTGTGTAGCGGTTGTTTAGCGAGTGTGTAGCGGTTGTTTAGCGAGTGTGTGGCGAGTGTGTAGTGGTTGTGTATTTCTGTATAGTGTTAGTGTAGCAGAAATGAATGTTTTCTCAGATGTGTGTGTGTGAAATTTAAGTGACTTGGGGAACTTTTATTACTCACCTTAAGTGATTTGACTTTTTCACCAACAGCAACATTTTAATCCACACACACACACACACACACAGGGTTTAAAAGCTTCTTCAATATTCACTTTATTATGATTATTATCTGTTTATTTCTTTATTTATTTATTTGGGAGTGAATTGTCCAGTGTGTTCTGAGTGACTGTGTATTTAATGGACTCTGGGTTCTGTGTGTTAATGTGTAGACTCCTGACCTTCAGGCTGGACCAATGAGCTCCTGACATTTTCATTTCCTTATCATTTAAATAAAACTGATTTTATTACAAACACATCAGAGCTCCATTAGACCCTCTAACCATCAGGACTGAACTTCTCTATTAGACCATCTAACCATCAGGACTGAACTTCTCTATTAGACCATCTAACCATCAGGACTGAACTTCTCTATTAGACCATCTAACCATCAGGACTGAACTTCTCCACTAGACCATCTAATTATCAGGACTGAACTTCTTCATTAGACTCTCCAACCATCAGGGCTGAATGTGGCCAAATGAAGATGCTATCACCATCTGCCACCACATTTTGGGGGAGACAGGAGGTTAAGAACTCTTAATTGACCAGACACCTGCAGCATGTGGATGGGAAGATGGATTCAATCACGGATAAGGAATCTCAGGGGAAAACATCATTCCTTAAACTTGAGAAAGTCACAGGAGAACCGAGAAGGATAACAAGCAGGAGAACAGAGCAGGAGAATGTTGCAGAAGAACATAGAGCAGAATGTAGCAAGAAGATACAGAGGAGAATAGCACAGGAAATTGTAAAGAAGGAGGAGAACAATGCAGTAGAATGTAGTAAGGGAACGTCGCAGGAGTACTGAGAAGGAGAACTGAGAAGGAGAACTTCACAGGAAAACGTCGCAGGAGAACGGAGCAGGAGAACCAAGAAGGAGAACCGAGCAGGAGGACCGAGCAGGAGAACTGAGCAGCAGAATGTCGCAGGAGAATGTTGCAGGAGAAAAGCTCTAGTGTTTGTGTGTACAGGTTGACCATCTGTTTGGAGGTTTTTCTCCATCAGGTTCTGGTGAAGGTCATACTGCTTTCCTCAGGTTCTGCTTTTAAACGTCACCTATAAAAAAATGCTAACGATGCTAATGTCTATGCTAAATGATTTAGGAGAAGCACTTTAAAGAATATTATTGTTCTTTTAGGTAATAAATTATTCATTCTGATTCACTTCCATTTACTTTGTTCATATGGACGATAAGGACACTAATCACCACGGCAACTAACCAACTTCAATTCCTTTAGAGTGTTTAAGTACTGAGGTTATAAATCACATGAAACACACACATACACACACACATCTACACAAACATGTACATAGTGTAGTGAGTTCCAGTAAAAGTTGGTTTTTATCATTCTCTCTATCACATCGTGATGTTCATTGTTCTCTCTATCACATGGTAATGTTCTTCTTTCTCTCCATCACGTGGTGTATTTCTTCATTCTCTCCATCACATAGTGATGTTCTTCATTCTCTCCATTATATGGTAATGTTCATCGTTCTTTTCATCACATGGTGATGTTCTTCATTCTCTCCATTATATGGTTCGCCTCTTGTCTGGGTTTCTGAGACGAGCTGCTGGAGGCGACTTCATGAAAAACCAAGTAGTAATCAGATTAGCCATGTCCAATGTGCTGAATAAACTGATCAGATTTCCTGAAGCCCAGCATTCACACACACACACACACACACACGCACGCACGCACGCACGCACGCACGCACGCACACACACACGCACACACACACACACACACACACGCAAACAAACAGAAACACACAAACACACACACACTCACACATACACACACACACCAAACAGACAAATGGAAGCATTTTCCTACAGGAGGGATGAAGAAGTGGAAGAAACTCGATATGAAATAAAAAATTATATTTAACTGAAAATCATTTTTTTATCCTTTATTGTAACTTTATCTTATAGACTGATGAGCAAACTTACAGTTTAAGTAGTTACCATCAGCTGCATTACTGACAACTGCTTGGGTTAACATTACCCAACTAACTAACTAACTAACCAACTAACTAACTAACCAACCAACAATCCAACCAATGAACTACATAACTAGTTAACTAACTAACCATGTAACTAACCAATGGACTAACTAACTAACCAACAATTCAAACAATAAACTACATAACTATATAACTAACTAACCAATAGACTAACTAACTAACCAATCAACCCAACCAATGAACTACATAACTAGCTAACTAACTAATTAAATAACTAGCTACCTAACTAAACAATGGACTAACTAACCTATCAACACAACCAATGAACTACATAACTAGTTAACTAACTAACCATCAGACTAACTAACCAACCAATCAACCCAACCAATGAACTACATAAATAGCTAACTAACTAAGTGATGGACAAACTAACGAACCAACAATTCAACCAATTAACTACATAACTAGCTAACTAACTAACCAATGGACTAACTAACAAACCAACCAACCCAAACAATTAACTACATAACTAGCTAACTAACTAACCAAACAACCCGCTAACCAACTATGAAGACAACTTACTAAATATCCAACTAACTAACCAGACAGCTAACTATGTCTACCATAAGAGATGAAATAATATGTACATATTATAAATATATATAAATAACATAAGTATACATATTAATATTTATAGTGTGATTTTTTTATTAGTGATGTCAGGAGCGTCATCAGGTCATGTGATGTTAGTTTCAACTAGCATTATGCTAACAGACAAAGCCCTGGTGGATCCACAGTCCATCGACTGACTCGGATTCAGGGAACAGAATTTTCCAGCATGTGATGTAATGGTTAATTAATGTCCCAGCTTTATGTTAAAGTTATAGCTTTACTTTAAAGAACCTTCTACACGCCTTTAATTTTACCAATACACATGGTATCCATGGTACCGACACATCACAGTATATCATGTCACTTATTATCGTCACATGCGCAGCCTCGTCCCTGACGTGACAGCGTTAGTCTGAGTGACACACACACACACACACACACACACACACACAGACAGACACACAGACACACACACACAGACAGACATACACACACACACACACACACACACACACAGACAGACACACAGACAGACATACACACACACACACACACACACACACACAAACAGACACACACACAGACAGACACACAGGGATAATTTATTATTTATCGATTGGAGTGGTAAATTCAATTTGTACTTCCCTGAAGGAGCATCCATCTGTTATGAGTCCTTCTGCTGATCCGACTAAGTGGACTAGTTTTTACACACACACACACACACACACACACACACACACACACACACACACACCACTTTTCACTTTGACCCTGTATTACCCAATCTCACACTCATAATTAACACATATACGTATAAATGTTTGATTTAAAAATACAAAGTGTGTGTGTGCGCCAGGGGTGGGGGTGGGGGGTTGTGGTGTAGGGGGATCTGTGCAGTTCTGGGTTCTACTGGCTCTCATGAGAAGTCCACCTTCACCTGAAGACCCCCCTCAAAAAAAATCCTTCATGCTTCTGACTTCATGCAAACAATTCACATAACTGATTTAAAGGAACATCACCTGCCTGGAGAACGAGCGGAGAACCTATCAGTACTGACGTCTCAGCTGGACTACATCCATGCAGCAGGTACCATTAAATACAACGTGCACACCTGCAAACCTCGGAACGTTTTTCTGACTAGCAACTTACTGCGGCGGCGCGGCACGGCACAAGGTCAGGCACAGTTAATGATCAGTACTGACTGAGTTCACATGCTCACTCATCACTACTTATTACTAAACCCATAGTTCCCACTCACCACCAGATCTAATGATTCAATATACAAGTAGACTGTAAAGAAAACAAGAACTTATTAATATATTTCAGTTTTCTGTGCACTGATATACCTCAAATGTTTTCACCAAGATGTTCTGCATAAAGTAACTGAAAATCCCCCAAAATGTGTCCCTCAAACAGAATTAAGACCTGCAACTGAAAATTGTCTTGGCCTGTGGTACATTATGTGTCTTAAATGCACTGGACATTATAAATAAAGATTTCCTGTGTCCCTTTGGACATTTAACATTAAACTGTATAAATAACAAATAAACCAAATGACTTTCGATGTCTTTTAATCAGACATTACACATTATAAATACCTGAAACCTGCTGTGTCCCTTTGGACAGATATCAAACACCACCATGTACGCTGCTCATCACAGGCTGACTGGATGGAAACGTCAGTAGGCTACCATAATATTTTACTTTAGACTGTGCAGTATTGTTTTAAAGGTCTGGGTTAAATATCTAAACAACAAATATTTCTATAAGATAAGGTGGAACATTGAGTTTGAGCTTCCAGTTAGATGGTAAAAAATTCCTGTTAAATTATGGTGGATCCTCAACAGGTATCTTACTGTATTTTATAATTAAAAAATCATTTTTTAAACATTACTTGTATGTAAATGAACAGTAATGTGGTCAGTAATGTAGTAACAGTAAATCTTTGTTAATTTATCAGGTATAATACAGGATTTTCTGTCAAACTGTGAAAATACACGACATTTTACCTCAGCAAAACATTTACATGGTTCTGTATGATTGTAGATTAAAGCTTTAGGTTTGTATGATAAACTTTTATTAACTAATTAAAAGTCTTTTACTTATTTTGAGTGAAAAAATGTGTTTCTTCAGAAATTGATTCAATGAATCGATGAGTCGATTCATTTAAACTCGACTCATCTTGGTTTTTACCGTCCACACACTTTTCTAGTCTCTGTTCTCTGTGGACTGTGTTACACCTCACATCAGTACATGAAGTGTGTATTAGATAATTAACAAACTCCCAGACCAGAGCCGACACACATCGTTCTCCTGAAGGAGTCGACACGAGCCGACTCATTTGTGACCGGAGCGTTTGTACCGCACGCGCGCGGCTCCGATAAGAGGCGCCGCTGAGGTGAATTTGAAGTGAGGACGTAGCTAAGATGCTAACGTTGCTAATCTTCTGATATGGTCAGTGTCTGGGGTTGTTTTGTCTAAATAATTATTGAACTTTTAAGATTTTAGATGTTGATAATTATGTCTGTTTTATTAAGTTATTAAATTAGTGAAGAAGTTTGAAGCTAACGCTAGCTCTGTAGTTTAATAAATCAATTGTAAAATTACAGCTCGTGCAATGGATAATTACCACAAAATAGTTATTTTACTGTCATATAATGTAATTTAATATACAGTAAAATACTGTGACGATAAATGACAGTAGATGTAAAATAACAGTAAAATGTCGGTGTCTCCGCTGTCAGTATTTTACTGTTAATTTAGCTACAGTGAATTGTTTTGCAGTGCAGGTAGACCCTCAGGTTTTGGTGCTCTCTCCCTTTTTCTCCATCATCAGCCTCAGGCTCCTGGTTTACGTCTCTGTCCTGTGTCCTGAAGTCTCACTCCAGGTTCCTGGACCGGCTCCAGTTGGCCGCATGCCGTCTTTCGGATGATTTACAGATCACCTGTTTCCATCTGCTGACCTCCTGGTGTGTAGGCCGAATACGAGCGAGTGGAACCTGAAGATGATGACGAGTCTCTCTGTGATCAGACGTAATCTCTGCTACACACTTCCTGAATTTTAACGAGCAAACGTAATAGAACTTTGCGAATATCTGGACTGATGGCGTGTCCCTGTCCTCACTGTTAGCTGTTGGTTTTTTTTGGTTGTCTCGTCCATGCCAGCAGTCCTGCTTTGACGGTACAGATGGTTGACCAGGTATGTAAACAGTCTTCCTAAAGGGTTTGGGAGAAAATATCCCGAGAAGTCCCACAGTGCAGGTTTTGGCACCTGGGATCTGAGTTCGAGTTGCCAACTCCAGAAAATAGATCTTGGCAACGCTGTGATTTTTGGGTCCTTCTTTTCTACCTTCACCAGGTCGGTGACGTTTCGCCTTGTGGCACCCCTGCCGTCCCCCTCGTCTGTCACTGTCCTCCTCCTTTGCAGTGATAAACAGAACTCTAGTTCTGTCTGGGATTAAAACACCTTCTGGGTTCTTGCTGTTGAACTCCCACCATCATATCAAGGCTAAAAAGCAGTACTTTTTCTTGACCCTGGTTTGGTACCCTTGTATACTTCATCTGTAAACGTAGACATCTTTAAGATACGCGACTGTGTTCAGCTGCCTCACACCTTCAGGCACAGATTATTCTCCTCTCTGTTTACACTGAAACCTCCTGGAGACGCTCCATCCTATTTCTGACAGTACCGTGGCATCCAGCAGGCAGAACATAAGGTGGATCCTTGCTGCTCCTTTTTTGTATTTTTTTTTTACGCCGCTAACATGGGAACACGAACTTGTACTAGGCTCAGAAACGCCGCTGAGCTGCCAGGACTCTGTGAACGGAAAACTATTAACGAAACAAAAACAGTCCCCTGGATATTCGGTTGAACAGCAGCCACTCTGCGAAGGAGTGCTGGCGGGAAGACGTTCAGATAACCCACACATACACACACACACACACATGTCGCGTCATTCTTTACACATCGAATCATCACACGGTAACGTGGATATCTGCAGCTGTTCTTCTCCACCTGCTCAGTCTGGCTGTCCACCTCTTCCACCCTTCCCCCACCTCCTTCCCCCCTTCTCTGCCTCTCACAGTGATTACCGGTACGTGGCTGCGGCGTTGGCTGTGATGAGGAACGTAACTCAGCAGATCAACGAGAGGAAACGGAGGCTGGAGAACATAGACAAGATCGCTCAGTGGCAGGCGTCCGTACTGGACTGGGAGGTGGACGAACTTCTGTTAATATATATATATATATAAATATATATATAACAGTAAATATACCATGATACGACTCCTGTGTGTGTGTGTGTATGTGTGTGTGCGTGTTCAGGGTGAGGATGTCCTGGATAGGAGCTCTGAGCTGGTGTACACCGGAGAGCTGTCCTGGATCTATCAGCCTTATGGGAGGAGCCAAACACGCGTCTTCTTTCTGTTCGACCATCAGATGGTCATCTGCAAGAAGGTCAGACAGAAAGAGAAGAAAAGAAAACATTAGATAAACATTTAAAAAGAGGAAGAAGAAGTCAAGAAGTGAAAATTGTGAAAAGTATTAATTATATAAACTCTGAACAATAAACACCAGAATTGTGTCTTTTCTCACGCAGGATTTGATTAGACGCGACATCCTGTACTACAAAGGACGGATCGATATGGACCGCTACGAGGTGATGGACGCTATAGACGGAAGGGACGACGATTTTAACGTCAGCGTAAAAAACGCCTTCAAACTCAGCAACAAAGACTCGGACGAGATCCACATTTTCCTTGCCAAGAAGCTGGAGGAGAAAATCCGCTGGTTACGAGCGTTTCAGGAGGAGCGGAAGATGGTACAAGAGGACGAGAAAATCGGTGAGTCGGACCGTTCAGAATTAACAAAACTCCAAAGATGGATCTTAAAATCTTACATTTTATAATAAGGTAAATATAATTTTATATTATAGAACAGTGGTACCTCGAGTTACGAGCTGCTTCATATACGAGCATTTCGAGTTACGATCAGCGGCTCGAGCAAGATTTCTGCTCGAGTCAGAACGTTGTTCCGAGTTACGAACAGCTGAGCTTCGGGAACCTACCGGTAGTTGGCGCGTTGGCGCTCAGTCCCAGAATACTCTCCCAGAATACTTTTTTCAAACTTTATTGTACATCATGGCTTCCAAGAAGACAGTAAGGGCAAAGGACATCAGCGATAAGAGTATATCAATTGAGTTGAAGCAGGAAATAATAGAAAAATGAGCAAGGCATGCGTGTGAATGAACTCGCCAAACTGTACGACCAAAGCTCATCGACGATATGTACGATATTGAAACAAAAAGACGCAATCAAAAGTGCTAGAACAGCGAAAGGCACTACAATTTTAACACAGGTAAGGTCGACTGTGCACGAAGAAATGGAGAAGCTGTTGTTAATTTGGATAAAAGAAAAAGAGCTGGCAGGAGATACCGTTAGCCGCGCACATCTGTCGCCAAGGTAAGATTACCGTATTTTTTCTTACTGTATTTTGTACATTTTCTTTTATTTATTTATTTTGTTGTGTAATTTGAAGTTTTACGTGTGTGTTTCTTAATTAAAAACATGGATTTTTGTGGACTTGTTGGAGGGCTGGAACGGATTAATCTGATTTCCATTATTTTAAATGGGGAAAATTCGTTCGAGTTACGAGCATTTTTAGTTACGAGCACGGCTCTGGAACGAATTATATTTGTAACTCGAGGTACCACTGTAGTATGTAATTATTTAACTCATTAACGGCATTCCAACCGAATATAAGAACTTTAAAGACAAGTTCTAAAAAAGAATAATGAATAAAAATGAAATTTAAAAATCAACTTAAACTTTATATAGTAATAAAAAAATGAAATATATTAAAAACTTGGAATACTTTATATTTTTATATTTTAAAATGAAACCTCAGATTAACCTTGAAAATATTTAAGGTATAATGATGATAAAAATTTTGTTTTGTGTATAATTTTAAATACTACTGTAAATATTACTTATATTACTTATATTATTATAATTTATGTACTTATTGTTATATTATTATTATTATTATTATTAAGTGAAATAGTGTTTTATATGATACATCTGGATTTTATGTTGATGTTAATTTTACTCATTTTAACACTCAGGGTTTGAGATTTCAGAGTATCAGAAGCGTCAGGCGGCTCTGACGGTGAGGCGAGTAACCAAACAGAAAGGTATGACAATATTTAATATTTATACAAATTGATTATTGATAGTTTAGTTTTATTTTATTTAAGTGTTTATATATTTATATTATATGTTCTTCATTACTCTGTATTCCTGTGCACTGTAACTGTGATTCTGTTACTTTAGGTGTGGGACGGTCGGCACCGCCCTCCTACCCTCCTCCTTTCGACCCAGTCAACCCGGGTCAGTTTCTCCTCCCCGACGGATACGAGTACGAACCCAAACGCAGCACGTCACCTTTCTGGCACAACATCAGCCGCTTAGCGCCCTTTAAGAAATAACCACCGAGTGGAAATCATCTTTCAGCCAGAGCAGCCGCCAACGAAAAAACTATTTAACGTAACGATAAAGAAGAAAAAGCAACAGCAACACTACCCTCAAAACACCACCCCCACCACCAAGACCCCCCTCCCACCACCACCATCACCACCACAGAGTGTGTACAACACGGACCGCTGCGGTTTTCTGCAACAATCAAACGTTTAAAAAATAAGAAGAAGCACTATCCTAAATATCTTTTTTAGGTGGAGAGACTCAACAGACACACACACACACACAGCTGGAGAGAAGTCGTTGTACTGGGTTACGCCCCTCCTGTCGGACTGACTACACTGAACTCTATACATATGTTCCACACCGGAGAAACACACACACACACACACCGTAACGGTTATACACACTTGTGCATCCTTTTTGAAACCCAACCACAAGCCCTGCGTCGCTCCGTTCTTCGTCCGATGGGATTTTCGATAAGTGTTTTGTTTCCTTTTTCTCTTCAAACCAATGAAAAATCGTTTCCACTTTTTGAAAGAAGAAAAAAAAAAGAAACACACACACACACACACCTGATAAAGCACTAACGACTCTCCGCTCTCTAGCGCCGCCCTGGTGTTCCTCCGTGCACTGTGACTAATCGGGGCATTTCTGTCTCTCTTTTTCTCCTTCTCCTCTTTTCCTCCTGTCCTCCTGACAGTTAAATCCCGGTTGATCCTTCAGTACTCTTTGGATATGTTTTTTTTTCTTCTTTCACGTGTGTGCGAGTTTCTCCGCGTGTTGCATTCTTTCAGTTCTGCATGAAAAGACGAAACGGTCCAATTACAGGTATTTTATATTCTTACGGGTCAAAGTCATTAAAAAAAAGTTACATTTTTGTACTGAACAACTAAAAAAATCTATATTTTTCTCCATGTGGAGTTTTTCGGCCCAGGAGCAGTGAATCCAACCTTGGAAGATGTTTCTTCTTCATCCGTTACCTGCAGCACTTGTGTTTTTTTTTTTAGTAATTGACTAATTTAAGTATTAACAGTCGTCATGGTAGCTGCACTGAAACAAAAAAGCTAAAAGTAAAAAAATATATATATATATTTTAATCAGTTAACATGTGAAATCTTTTGCTAATACACGATTCTGGAGCCCATCTGGAGGCTCGTGTTACACCGGTCTCCTGATGCCAGGTGTAAATCATGTCCTGCTTTCAAATGGTTAAAACTGATGAAGCATTGAAACATCTGCGAGGTTGTAAAACAACAAAACAATCGAGTCTAGAGGCACTATTACTAGATGTATTTATTTTTTTCCAGTTGTTAAATACAATCTGGGGATCCTGCTAACATTTACAGGCTAGCGTCAAGACTCAAAACAGTTAGCAAGCTAATTTTAGCCAAAAATAAAATGGACACAATTTTCCACACTTTTAGCAGAAATCGAATCGGTTATAAATCTGGGAAGGTTTTAGATCTAAGAGCGCAGTGTAGCTAACAGGTGTGTATCGCTAAAGGCTAATCGGTTAGCATTGTGAAACCTGCATGTCTTCATTACCAAATGCTGAAACTCGGTAAGTAGGAAATTTTGTACGTTTTGTTTTTTGCCTAGCTGTTGCTTTCAGACTCGAATCACTGAGCTCCCACAGCTGCCAACATCCTGAGAATAAAGCAGTAATCTACAGATCCTGTTCTATAATCCATCGTTTATAATCTCGATCCGTTTCTAACGATATCGATCTGCACCCCCGCACACTTTGATCCACTCTGATTGTCTGATGTTGATTATTTATTCGCTAGCTGGATTTTGTTTCGTTTTCGTTGCTAATCCTCTCTAATATTGTGCCAAAATGGTTCGGTTGCCAAATTTTCCCGAAGCAGGTGCACTGTCCAGGTGGAACCCAGGTATGTGTCTTCTCAGGCGACGTTTTCAATTTATTAAGTTAACTTCAACTATGCTAATGCTGCTAGCGTTAGCCTTTTAGGGTTTCTCTGTCTCTCTCTCTCTTATTTTTTAATTTCCTCAAAAAATGGACTTGTGCAAGATTTAATTTATGGTATATTCAATTTTTTGAAAGATAGTATTTAGTCCAAATCACACTATTTAAAAGTATGAATATAAAGCATTATTTATTCTATTATAATGTGATTTTTTTTTTCCACGTTGACGCTCTTTCTGGATTTCAGAAGTGCTGTAAGGACAGGAAGTGTAATTATTATTATTATTATTATTATTATTATTATTATTCATGTGTAGGAGAAAGACTCTGATGAGGGGAAATAAAAGAGGAAGTGGATGAAGTTATGTTGCACCATATGTACTAAGTGCCATATTAAAATAATAGGTTATGAAAGAAACTATCAGTTTAATGTTTTAATTTGGTGACTGATTGACATGATATCAATATTTCATAATAAACTTCGTTATGAACATCATCATGGCGTCGCCTCCTTTTTTGCTGTTCCTTTTGTTATTTGTGTGAGAAACTGAAGAGTTTCTTCCTTCAGGAAGTGAAACCAGAAATCATCAACCTCCAGACTGGTTTATTTCCTCATCACTGTAGACATCGGGCGTGTCCTGTGTCATATCAACTACAGCTGTCAGGGTTACTGTAAGTATTTTAAATTGACAAGTCTGATGAGTCACGTTCTGGTTGTTGTGGTACTGATGGTAGGGGGTTGTGTGTGGTGGTGGTTCTACACTGGTGTGGGGTGTGTTCTCATGGCCTGGGCTGAAACACGTCATTAATTCAGTTGGTTTCACTGCTTGGTGACCATTTGGTAGCACTTTGTGGATGTCCCCATCCATGGAAACCCCACAATGATGACAACCCCAAGAGGACAACACGCTGTGCTGTCGGGGGTCAGTTGTCCATGTCCTTTGGTTCTGATGAACGGTGTGACCTGCACATTCACCCGACATGAGACTCGTAGAGTATTTATGGTATGCCGTGGAGAGGTCCGTTCACAACGACTTCTTTCATCTACAAATGTTGTGTAGCTTTGGCTGAATATCCTAGACTGCTGGTGTCTCCATAACGGTGTGGGCTTTGTTTTTCTTTCCAGACGTCTCTGACAGGTGAACACGATGTGTGATGAGTTCCACCTGTTCATGGGTTTGTCCTCTTCTAACAGGACAATGCACCACCACACACGTCTAGAGACACCAGAGTGTGATTAGAGGAACACTCATTTGAGTTTGGGGTTGTTGGTGTGGAACACAGATTCTGCACCTTGATGTACAACAGAATTGTGAAGCGTTCTGTAGAAAGTACGATGTTAAAAGGCGTGGCCTAGTGTTTAGGGAACCGGTCACATGAGCGGAAGGTCCTGGGTCGATCCCCGCACAGGGCAAGACATGACTGAGGTGCGCTTAAGCGAGGCACCTAACTGCTCCCTGGGCGCCATGGTTTGGGGCTGCCCCCCTGCTCCGGGTAAGTGTGTTTCACTGCCCCCTAGTGTTCACTGGTGTGTGTGTGTTTCACTGCCCCCTAGTGTTCACTGGTGTGTGTGTGTGTGTGTGTGTTTCACTGCCCCCTAGTGTTCACTGGTGTGTGTGTGTGTTTCACTGCCCCCTAGTGTTCACTGATGTGTGTTTCACTGCCCCCTAGTGTTCACTGGTGTGTTTCACTGCCCCCTAGTGTTCACTGGTGTGTGTGTGT
>JAOVVF010000030.1:15002500-15005000 GCA_028565595.1 Duopalatinus emarginatus | reverse complement strand
TAATAAATAGTATAATATAGTAATAAAATTATATAGTAAATATAATAATTTATTCTTCAGATCTCTTTCAGATAGTTTTGTTGGACTCCTAATTAGACTGAAACACTTTCCATGTCATGTGGTGCAACCAATGGAAAATTAGGAATATGATATTTTATCATATAACTTTTCATTTTATTCAAAAATGTATACATACAGAAGCCTGTAGCCTAGAAAAAAATAATAGGAACAAGTGTGTGTGTGTGTGTGTGTGTGTGTGTGTGTACAGAAGTGTATATATACACACAAAAACCGGTACAGATGATCCTATGCAAAATACATATTTCGGTTTGTTTGTCCGCCGGACCCCTGGGACACCTCCAGACGTCTCTGACAGGTGAACACTATGATGTGATGAGTTCCACCAGTTCATATCCTGTATTCATTCTGATGGGTTTCAAACAGGACAATGGACCACCACACACGTCGCCATAGAGACACCAGATTATGGTTAGAGGAACACTCATCTGAGTTTGGGGATTAGTCATTCACACCTAAATCACCTGATCGTTATTGAAGACGTCATGTGACACACTGTGGAACACAGAAATCCTCCACCTTTAGAATACAACAGGATTGTGGAGCGTTCTGGAGGAATTAATTAAAAAATCATCAAGACATTACTTGTAGATTTGTTTATTTGACCTAAACAATAGTTTCACTCATGTTTTTCACCTCACAGTTTTGAAAATGATTTGCAGCACTGACTCAGACGTCAGACGCGTGTCTGGATCCATCGGAAACGTTCCATCTGGGGAAGGGGATTACGGGATTGGGTTTGAAAAGGAACAGGTGCGGGGCTGCTTTTAAATTTGTCCTGAATAAGAAAGACATCTGTCCACACGCCAATGTCCAAACGGGACAGATTTTATCTCGGGAAGCTAAAAAAAAACCCTCCTACTTTACCACAAGAGGAGCGAAGAGCGTGCTGGAGGACGCGTGTGAGATGTGTGTGTTATAAAGCGCGTGTGGCGACGGGTCACGGTGTGTGTAATTGTAGGTCGTGTGAGTTAACGGGTCTCTGGCCGGTGTGTCGCTTCACGCTGGGATGAAGACATGCCTTATTAATGATCCTCTCGTCTTCCTCTCCGCCTCTGTCCTCATCCCTGCTGTCTGTCGGTCTCTCTTCCTCTCTTCCTCTCTCTCTCTCTCTCTCGCTCGCTCGCTCTCACTTGAAAGTCTTGCGACATTCCCGTAACTCTCCTGACCTTTTACGGATGAATTACAGTCCTTACGGTGGAAGACTGTAATTTTCTGCCTGTGTTAAAGTCACACACCTCCTCCCCTCCCGCTGTCCACACCAATTTCCACATGATGAGCTATTACTCTCGCTTTTCCCACCACTAGCCTCTCGCTACACCGCTACACTGTGCGCCATCCTTTCAGACCTGCCTGTCTGGACCCATTCCCAGACCGGAGCGACGGACCTATTCTGACTGTGCGGAGGTTGTGAGAATTTTCGGGCTGCGTCACAGACGCGTGTGCTACCGTTCGCATGCTAATGTCTGCCACGTTTAAAGCTAGCATTGAAACTAGGCGCTGTGTATAGTTCTGCTGTAAACTCCATTGTGCATTGCTAATCCTGATGTCCGATACGATTAGCGCTGTGTCTGTGCTAATTTTTAGCTTTTTTTAAAAAAAACTGTCCAAAGCTTCCTCGGTTACCATAACGACCAAGTCAGCATTTGGCTCTGTCTCGAACGATTTTATTCTCTGCATACTCGCACAGCAGGACATCCGATTTACCACATCTAGCATGCGACATGGCGTACATACCTTTTGGTTTAAGCCATAATAAAGATTCTTGAAGCTGTTACTATGACAACGGTATATTTATGCTAACTTTGTTACCAAGGCGACTCAAACATTTCCTTCAGTTACATAGCAGATTGCATAATACAGTAATAAATTGTATATATATTTATATAGCAGTGACAGGTTAGCTAGCAAAATTAAGCCTATTAGCCTAGGTGTGAAGTTCAGGTTTCCATGGCAACTGCTTCTTCATCCTGCACCACTTCATGCCATATTGGATCATGTCAAAAACAGTAGTGTACGAGAGCCCATGAATTCCAAGGCAACTGTTTGTTCTATGTGAGATGTACTCGTGTACCAGACAGCATCTGAAGTGAGCATGTTAGCATGTGGTATGCTAGCTCACTTAGCCGCCAGAACGTGGTTTGTGCGCGTGTGGGTTTGGCACGCGTCCACGTCTTTTCCCAGCTCGTCTCAGGAACGAGACTCGCGGCCAGACGAGCTTAAGTGCCTGGCAGCAAGCGTTCAGAAAGTTGGGCGCTAATTAACGTAGAAGTGAGACGCAGCGCTAGAACAGCAGGTGGCGTTTCCATAGCAACTCCCCCTTTCCTCGTTTGCATCGCAGTGTCGGGATAATTAACGGAAAAAACTTCCAGCGGCTGTGACATAGATTGGGGTGCACAAACTTTTCCTCTCTCATCATATA
>JAOVVF010000030.1:14880966-14899928 GCA_028565595.1 Duopalatinus emarginatus | reverse complement strand
ACATACACAGAGTGTACAAATTGCTGATACTCCATGTTTCAGTTTTTAGCCTGCAGCAACTTTCCACTATATCTATATACTCTCACTTTCCCTATCTCGCTCTACCTCTCTCTCCCACACACACACACACACACACACACACACACACACAGTGCGACTGTCCACAGTTCACGCGGTGCAGTAAGTGTGTGAGTGAGAATCACACAGTGAGGCAAGAGGCCCGGGAGACGAGACGCCGCAGGCCATTGGTTGACAGAGAGGGCTCATTTACATAATCTCCAGCATGACTGAGATAGTGAGCACTTCATTCTGAATGCTGTCCTGCTCTGAGGGCACCACACACACACACACACACACACACACACATCTATTTGTCCTAAGACCATCATTTTTCACACTCTGTGAATTTTCCATACACGTGTGTGTGTATGTGTGTGTGCGTGCACGTGTGTGTGTGTGTGCGTGTGTGTGTAATCGAGTCATTTTTAAATGGACCACTTGTGATTTCAAGCTTCATAAATTATTTCTGCACGGAGCTCCATCTTTCTCCCTCACTTTATGCCTATATGGTAGATGTACTTTTATACTAGTAGGGAAGTGTGATGAGTTTTAATGCCTCATAGGGTTGGTTATTTTTACGCTTGCAATGGGTCTAAAGCCTGTAAGGCAGGTTTGGTGCGTATGCATATAGGACAGGTTAAAAGAGTTTATGCTTCTACGACAGGTTTGCTCATGTTCATGCCTTTAGGGCAGATTTTGTGATTTTTTTTTATGCATATAGGTCAGATTTAGTTAGTTTTATGCCTATAGGGCAGATCTAAAGGGTTTTATGCCTGTAGGGGCAGGTCTAAAGGGTTTTTTTTGCCTATAGGGCATGTTTAAAGGGTTTTATGTCTATAGGACAGATTTATTGGTTTTTATGTCTGTAGGGCAGGTTTAGTGTTTATTTTTTGCATATAGGTCAGATTTAATGAGGTTTATACCTATAGGGCAGATTTTGTGATTTTTTTTATGCATATAGGTGCGATTTAGTAAGTACTTACTAGGCAGGTCTAAAGAGTTTTGTGCCTGTAGGGGCAGGTTTGAAGGGTTTTATGCCTATAGGTCAGGTTTAGTCAGTTTTTTGCATATAGGTCAGATTTAGTGAGTTTTATACTTATAGGGCGGTTTTATGTCTGTAGGACAGGTTTGATTGGTTTTTTGCCTATATGACAGGTTTAATGGTTTTTATGCCTATAGGGCAGTTTTAGTTATTTTTTTGCATATAGATCAGAGATAGGGCAGATTTAAAAGTTTTTTTGTCTGTAGGGGCAGGTTTAAAGGGTTCTATGCCTATAGGGCAGGTTTAAAGGGTTTTATGCCTATAGGGCAGGTTTAGTGATTTTTTATGCATATAGGTCAGATTTAGTTTTTTATGCATATAGGTCAGATATAGTGAGTTTTATACCTATAGGGCAGATTTAAAGGGATTTCTGCCTGTAGGGGCAGGTTTGAAGGGTTTTATGCCTATAGGTCAGGTTTAGTCATTTTTTTGCATATAGGTCAGATTAAGTGAGTTTTATACTTATAGGGCAGATTTAATTTTTTTGTCTATATGGGCAGGTTTAAAAGGTTTTATGCCTATAGGGGAGGTTTATTGAGTTTCATGCCTATAGGGCAGGTTTAGTGGTTTTCATGACTGTGGGGCATGGTTGGTTAGTTTATGTCTACACAGCAGGTTTTATGCCTGTGGGGCAGGTTTACTGAGTTTTATGCCTATAGGGCAGATTTAGTTAGTTTTATGACGCGGACAGATTTAGTAAGTGTTGGCAAAAAGCAGGTTTTGTCAGTTTTGTGACTGTGGGGCAGGTTTAATGAGTTTTATGACTACATGGCAGATTTAGTTAGGATTATGACTGTAGGGCAGGTTTAATGAGTTTGTGTTTGTGTGTTGTGTGTGTGTGTGTGTGTGTGTGTGTGTGTGTGTGTGTGTGTGCGTGCATGGCTGTGTGTCCCCAGGTACGTCTGGACCAGCCCACAGATCTAGCCGTGAATCCTTTAGATAACTCCCTCTATGTTCTGGACACCAACGTGGTCCTGCAGATCACAGAGGAGGGGCTTCTGAGAATAGTTGCTGGGAGACCAGACCACTGCCCCACCCCAGCTGCCTCAGATCCAGTCAGATCAGCCTTACGTACTGCCCTTGAAAGCACTAAAGCCATCACCATAAGCCATCAGGGGACACTGTATATCAGCCAGACAGACGACAGGAAAGTCAATCGTATCCAGGAAGTGAACACCAACGGAGATATATCAGTCATCAGCGGGACAATCAGCGAGTGTGACTGTAAGATCGATCCTGACTGCGAGTGTTTCTCAGGTGAGTGGTACACCTGTAGGGCAGGTGTAAGGAGGTGTACTTTCTCTCTCTCACTCACTCTCTCTCTCTCTCTAAAGGCGATGGCGGTTATGCTCGTGATGCGAGGTTGAAGTCTCCCTCATCTCTGGCCGTGTCTCCTAACGGGACTCTGTTTGTGGCTGACACTGGTAACCTTCGCGTTCGGGCGGTCACGCCCTCTCGCCCTCGTCTCTCCGCCTCCTCCTCCTCTTCCTCCGCTCATCTCTTTGAGATTCCCTCCATGTCTCAGCAGGAGCTGTACGTTTTTGCGCCGAACGGTTCGCACCTGCACACGCGCTCTCTGGTCACCGGGCACTTCCTGTACAACTTCAGCTACACGGGGGCGGGGCTGCTCAACTCTGTCACGGCCGCCGCCCCCGATGGTGGAGTGGTCACTGTAAGGCGGGACTCCAGCGGTGCGCCCCTATGGCTGGTCGTCCCTGGCGGGCGGGTCTACTGGCTGACCATTAGCAGCGTGGGGACACTGAGGAAAGTCTCCGCCCTAGCGCACGATCTGGCTCTGCTCAGTTACCATGGCAACACAGGGCTGTTGGCAACCAAGAGTGATGAAAATGCCTGGACCACCGTCTATGAGTGAGGGATCTTTCTATCTGTGTATCTGTCTGTCTGTTTCTTAGTCTCTTTTTTTCTACCCCCCCCCTTTCACTCTCACTCTCTCGCTCTCTCTGTCTCTCTCTCTCTCTCTCTCTCTCTATCTCTATCTATCTCTGTCCAGTTTCCTCTCTGTATCTGCCCGTGTGTTTTTTTCCCCCTCATCTTTGTTTGAGACTGAATCGAATCACAGCAAGTGTTTATCGGCTAGGTTCTACTTCGACCGTTTGAAACACAGTGTGTGTGTGTGTGTGCGTAAAGTGTCTGCGTGTGCGTTTTCATGGCCAAGGAGAATTCCGCCTCTGAATCCGGTGTGAAAATGTCAGGAGCTCTCTACCTTTCTCTCTCTCTCTCTTTTGATTGGCTCAGTGACCTTTTGCACGCTATTCACACACTCTCACGCACTCACACGCACTCACACACACTCACCCGGTCTCTCGCACACACGCGCACAGACGGACGCACTGTTTAGGGATTAGTGGATTACGGGGGCTCTGCGTGAGCTGTGAAGCAACACTGCCCTCTAGTGGTGCAAACAGGACAGGCAGTTGTATAAAAAAAAAGTCCGGATGCTTTTTCATACGAATGAATCAACAGAGTGGCGGACGTGTCTTTCGCACAGGTACGACGTCGACGGTCACCTGATCAACGTCACCCTGCCGACGGGGGAGGTCAGCGGTTACCACGGCACCATGGAGAGGTCGGTCAGGGTGGAGTGCACTTCAAACCGAGGGCACTTTGTGACCATCACTAACCACTCAGAGGACAGCACGGCATACACGCTGCGACAAGGTGTGTGTGTTTGATCAGTTATTAAATATCAAACATATTTTCCCACGGTGCACCACAGCTGGAAAAGGGGTGGAGCTTGTAGATAAGACACAGAACCCTCTTTCTCACTCTGTAGGTCACGCGACGAGTGTGTATCGTGTGAGTGGAGACGGCTCCCTGTCCGCCACCTACTCCAGCGGGATGGATGTCACCCTAAGCACTGAGCCCAATATGGGGGCGGGTCCGTCGCCGGGGCTGTTGCCGGGAGCGATCCACCCCACAGTGGGCAGGTGCAACATCACGCTTCCAGGAGAGCAGAGCTCGAGTCTGATCGAGTGGAGACAAAGACGAGAGCAGAGCCGAGGGAACTACAGCGCCTATGAACGCAGGCTGCGGGTAACACACACACACACACACACACACACACACACACACACACAGTACAACATTACAACAATACACTGGTCTGCAGCTACAAACAAGTAACTCCCTGACTGAGTCATGTAGTTTGTATCACCTGACTTTGACATGTTTTTCAGTGCTATTTGACTCAGTGAATCTTTTTTTGTCCTGACAAATATCATCATCAGAGGTCATCATTTGAGTCAACAAATTTGTAGTTGCTGAATCAGTGCATGAATCATCTGTATTTAGCCAATCAGTGCATGAATCATCTGTATTTGCTGAATCAATACATGAATCATCTGAGCTTGCTAACTGTGTGTAATGAATCAGTATGTGAATCATCTGTGTGTGCTGAATCGGTATATGAATCATCTGTATGTGCCGAGTCGTTATATGAATTATCTGTGTTTAATGAATCAGTGTATGAATCATCTGTATGTGCCGAGTCATTATATGAATTATCTGTGTTTAATGAATCAGTATGTGAATCATCTGTGTTTCCTGAATCAGGATATGAATCATGTGTTATAATAAACCCTCACACGTTTTTTTTCACGTGGTGAATTTGTCCGCCACAGTGTGACAGCTGCCATATTTTGCTTTGAGAAAGATTTATTTGTTGTAATTTGTCCTCATGTCTGTTCCTCCTCTCAGGCACACAACAGGAACGTGCTCTCTATCGACTACAACCAGGCGACTCGCGTGGGGAAGATCTATGACGATCACCGCAAGTTCACTCTGCGCGTTCAGTATGACGAACACGGCCTCCCGGTGCTCTGGACCCCCAGTAAATACAGCGAGGTGAAGGTGAGCTACACCACCACGGGCCTGGTCTCCGTCATCCAGAGAGGAAACTGGAGCGAGCGCAGGGACTACGACAACGGCCGACTCGTCAGCCGCACCTGGACCAGCGGCAACACCTGGAGCTACACCTTCCTGGATAAGGTAGAGTTATATCTGAAATATTCATCACCTTTAAAATATTAGTTTCAGTCATAAATAAAAAGTCATTCTTATTGGTTAATCATAATTTAAATCTTAATTTAAACAATTACTCAGTAAAACGTAGCAGACAATCGTAGCTAGCATTTGTGCCAACTTTACAATTCGTTAAAATATCCAATAATGAACGTACCTAAAGTGAAATCCATTTTATTTACCGAATAAAAATGACCTACACCTAGCTAATTTTTTGATAAAAAAAAAAATCAGAAGTTTATAATGGCCAATTTAAAAGTTACACCTTAAAGCTAGCGTTTACTATCCTAACTAGTTAAAAAGGGTTTTAAATACCAACATTAGCCGGCTATACAGTTATGACTCCTGATTTTTTTTCTCCTTTCCTTTGATCTTTTTCAGTCCATCCAGCTGCTGCTTCAGAGTCAGCGCCGCTACACGTTCGAGTTTGATCAGATGGACCACCTCCTCTCCGTCACTCTGCCTAGCATGGTGAAACACGGCCTGCAGACCGCGCTCTCCATCGGCTATTACCGCAACACCTACACGCCCCCTGACGGCTCCACCCACTCCGTCGTTCAGGACCACGCCCATGACGGGCGACTCCTGCAGACGCTGTATCTGGGTTCAGGCAGGCGGGTCGTGTACAGATACGGCAGAGCGGTGCGGCTCAGCGAGGTTCTCTACGACTCCACGGTGGTTAGCTTCACCTACGACGAGGCCTCAGGAGCTTTAAAGACCATCCACCTGATGCAGGAAGGCTTCGTGTGTACGATACGATACAGACAGACGGGTGAGCGCTCGATGTTACGTAGGACGTACGCGAGCGTTTCTATATTGACAACAAACTGGGCTTGACGGAATACTTAGTGCACTTTTTGAACGCGTTATTAAATAAATTTGAATGTATTAAGATATTAAATCTATTGAGTAAAATTAAAAAAATTCCTTCTTTATAACATTAATAAGCATCACACAGTTGTCTTATATAAAGAGTAGCATCTTAGCTAGCTAGCGTAAAACGTTAAGGCATTTCATTAGCACTATGCAAGTGTTAACAACGCTGTTTAACTGGCTAAACGTTAATGAAGTGTCCAGTCTGAAGTCTAGCTTTTTTCAGCTAACGTTATACAAAGTGCTCATGCTAGCTTTTGCTTACTGTTAGCATTTTTTCCATGCTTTATCTTCTGAAGTTATAAATAAATAATAAAGGAGGTAATACGCGCAACTTGCGTAATTAGAGAGAGACGGTTCCAGCTAATATCCACACCCATCACTTGCGTTAGCTGACGCTGCTAACTGTAGCCACGTTAGCATTTTTTTAAGTAATTTGGCTAAAATGATCACAACACCCAAAGAGAAACCAAGCTAATGAGAACAGGAAGGGACCCAGAAAGTCCAACAAAACGCTCCTGCTAGCTGTAGCTGCTAGCGTCTGTTTCTATTAGCCGCATTAGCATTTTGAGGGTGTAATATCCCTTTATGCCGCACATGGCTTTATGTTTACCGCGTCTCTAAGACGAGCGCTGATTTAGGAGCCGCATAACTTTTCATTAGAGTGTAAAGGAGAAAATCTGTTCCTGGATCCGTCGCCTCGTGCTGACATTAGCAACATTAGCAAGTGGCGGAGTGGCGGTTGATAAATCATCCAAAACACTAATGTGGCTAATCGTATATATATATTTTATTTTTTTTTGCTTTTTATGCAAATTTGGGTTTGCATTAGTAACACGTACACAGAGGCGGCTAAAAATCAACATTTCCATTTTGCTGGGGTGGTGAAATTAGTGTATGAATAATTCTACAAATCATTCATGCTAACGTCTGGTACGTCCCGGTAGGATTTTCTTCACTGTTAGCCACGTTAGCATTTTTTTCTTTTTTTGAGTAGAAGACATGCTCCTATTTTTAGGATGTACAACCTGAAAAGCTAATCTCTTATACTGACATTAGCAACGTTTGTATGACAATTAGCGACAGAGGTGAAGCCAAGTGACTCATTGATCATGGCGCTTGCACACAAAGGAATCTGACCTGCGCGTTTAACTCGTCTGTGAACACTAGCAAACACGATACACTACGGGATTGAACCGCGAAATCGAACTTCCGCTAACAAGCCTCGTTTCTTAACCACTAGCCCCACGGTTGTGTGTGAGACCAGTGAATTTGGTGAGGCAACAGTAACCTTGTCCACTGCTGTGTCCCTTTACTGCAGGTCCGTTAGTAGGACGTCAGATCTACCGCTTCAGCGAAGAGGGTTTGGTCAACGCGCGCTTCGACTACAGTTACAACAACTTCCGCGTCACTAGCATGCAGGCTATGATCAACGAGACGCCGCTGCCCATCGACCTCTATCGCTACGTGGACGTCTCGGGACGCATCGAGCAGTTTGGCAAGTTCAGCGTGATCAGCTACGACCTGAACCAGGTCATCACCACGCACGCTATGAAGCACACCAAAATCTACAACGTTAACGGGCAGCTCATCGAGGTCCAGTATGAGATCCTGAAGTCTATCGCCTTCTGGATGACGCTGCAGTATGACGGAGCAGGGCGCGTGAGCGCCTGTGACGTGCGTGTGGGCGTCGACGCTAACGTCACGCGCCAGGCCTACCGCTACGACGCAGACAGCCAGCTGGCCTCGGTTTCCGTCGATGACCGGCCCATGTGGCGCTACGGCTATGACCTGAACGGAAATATTAACCTGCTGAGTCACGGGGACGTCAACGTCAACGGGCGGCTTACACCGATACGCTACGACCTCAGAGACAGGATCACGCGCCTTGGAGACGTCCAGTACCGCGTAGACGAAGACGGATTCCTGCGCCTACGTGGAAACCTTGTGTTCCGTTACAGCGCCAACGGTCATCTACAGGGGGCGCTGGATCGGCAGACGGGCCGCCGCGTGTCGTACCGCTACGACGGACTTGGAAGGCGCGTTTTCGCTCAAACGAGTGACGGGTCGCGGATTCAGTTCTTTTATGCCGACCTGACAGAGCCGACGCGCGTCACGCATCTGTACGAACACGCGGCTTCCGAGATCACTTCGCTCTACTATGACCTCCAGGGGCACCTGATTGCTATGGAGAAGAGCAGCGGTGAGGAGTTCTACGTGGCGTGCGACGTGGCGGGGACGCCACTCGCCATCTTCAGCAGCCGAGGCACCGTAGTGAAGGAGATCCGCTACACGCCGTATGGAGACGTCTACCGCGACTCCAACCCCGCCTTCACGCTGCCGTTTGGCTTCCACGGAGGCCTCTACGACCCCCTGACCCGGCTCGTCCGCATCGGGAGGCGGGACTACGACACGGTCGCCGGGAGATGGACGACGCCCAATCACGACCTGTGGGCGGAGATGAGCGAGGACCCCAAACCGTTCAACCTGTACACGTTCAAGAACAACAACCCGCTGGGCAACGTCCAGGATGTCACCAAGTTCACGACAGGTGAGGCGCGGAAAGGGCTCGGCCCTGATTTTTGAGGTTGCCATGGTTTCCATGGCTTCCATGGTGCGTTGACGAGCTGAATCATGTCGTCTGTGATCCTTGCGATTTGAGAGGCATTTCTCGGGGAATCATCTTATTTTTGTTTTCAAAATTTAAAAATTTTTAAATGCGTCGTTTTTGTGTGCAGATGTTAGCAGCTGGCTGCAGCTGTTCGGCTTCCAGCTCCACAACGTTGTTCCCGGATTTCCCACGCTACCCATAGAGAAAACCAAACACACGTATGAGATGATGAACACGCAGGCACGGACACACAGCTGGGAGCCCAGCAAGGTCTGATGGGAAATATGCAAATTATGCAAACGACATGAAAATTTACTGTATTATTATTATTATTATTGTTGTTGTTGAACATTGCTCCGCCCTGTCTGTCCGTCCAGGTCGTCCTGGGAGTCCAGTGCGAACTTCAGAAGCGTCTTCAGAGCTTCATCTCGTTGGACCGCCTCCCCATGAGCTCAGCAAACGGGAAGCCCGGAAGCAAGCGCACGCTCCGCCCCCGCTTCTCCGCCCTCTCCTCCATCTTCGGTAAGGGCGTAAAGTTCGCCATCCACGAAGGTGTCGTGGCGACGGAGATAGTGGGAGTGGCTAGCGAAGACGGCCGCCGAGTGGCCTCCCTCCTGAAAGGCGCCGTCTACCTGAGCGATCTCCACTTCACCATCGCCGGACGCGACACGCACTACTTCTGCAAGGCTAGTTCGCTCGAAGCAGACCTCGCTGTGGTGGGAGTGGGGGGTGGAGCCCGAGTGCTGGAGAACGGCGTCAACGTGTCGGTTTCTCAGATGAGCGCCGTGATGGGCGGAGAAACGCGGCGGTTCGCGGAAATCGTCCTGCAGCAGGGAGCGCTGAGCCTGCACGTGCGCTACGGAGCGACGCCTGACGAAGAGCGGGTGCGAGTGATCGAGTCCGCGCGAGCGAGGGCCGTGCGGGGGGCGTGGCTTATGGAGCAGAGGCGGGTACACGAGGGAGAAGGCGGGGTCAAAGCGTGGACAGAGAAAGAGAAGGAGGAGCTTCTTTCAGAGGGGCGTGTCGCGGGTTACGACGGGTTTTACATCCTGCCTGTTGAACAGCATCCTGAACTCGCTGACAGTCCGTTTAATGTACAGCTAATCAGACAGACTGACGCTGGGCGTAGGTAACACACACACACACACACACACACACACACACACACACACACACACACACACACACAGACACACACAGACAGAGAGAAACACACACACACACACACAGACAGAGAGAAACACACACACGCGCACACACACACACACACACCAGTTCCTAGCTTACTTTCCAGAATGTTGCCAAGACAAATTCCTGACAGACGTCTTTGACTCCGGAATGTGATAAACAATGTACCGTCACATTATTTAAAGAAGTGCCCAGTTTGCAAGCTTTACATTTCTTCTTTTTTGTGTTAATGTTTTAATTGTGACGCAAAAAGCCTTCAGACCCAAAAAGGCCTCCGCTTTCGTTATTCTCTGTGGTGAAAAGACAAGAAAACGCCCCTCCGTGAATATTCGGAATATCCCGCAGTCTTTTTAAGAAACTGTTCCGCCAGTGACGAGTCGCTGCTTCCCGTAACAGACGAGCTCCGGGGACGCTGCTCCGACTTTACAGATATACAAGTGCACATTACAATGGACAGAGAGAACTAAAAACCCTGAGCTTCGAGAAAACTTCTCTGGGGAAAAAAAACATTATCCCGCAGCTTTCTCCGATTCAGACTCCTTTTAACGGACACCTTGGAAACCCATATCACGCGTTCTGCATGGCCCGACGGCGTTCCCTCACTTCAGTGGCCTTCTAAGATCATCCGTTTAAGAGGAATTCCACAATCTTCTGTTTCAACATCCTTCCGGAATCAAGCACTTAAACAGCGTTCCGGAATCTTCGGTTTCGAGAGAAATGACGGAATCCTGCATCACGCTCCACGGACCTTCTTTTGTAATTCAGGAGCCTGATGTTTAAATTGCATTCCAGAATGTTTTTTTTCACATACATATGTATATATACATATATATATAAATATATAAATATAAATATATAAATATAAACGCCACTCTGGAGATGTTTTGTTTAAGTGCCGTTCCGGAACCTGCTCTTTAAGCGGCGCTCCAAAAATCATGTTTTTAATTCTGTTTTAATGCGACTGTGTGAATCATGTGATTGGATGGATTTCCAGAGCCTTGGGGTAGAAATAGGATTCCAGAATTATCTAGTTATTTTGATTCTGGAAACTGGGGGCAGGGGGGACTTCTGCTAACTTCTGCTAACCTGAAATCAATTGGATTTATGTTGCTAAAATTTGTAAAAAAAAAAATTCCAGTATTTGGTTAAATGGAATTCCGTCATATTTTGGGGCAGTTGTGGAAAGGCTTTTCAAAACGTTGCGTTGAAAGGAAGTTTTTAGGATGGCCTCGGTAAACCGGAATTCTGGAATCGGTTGTATAAATTGTATTCCGGATGTGTTTAATCATGTGTTTGAAATACGATTTCTGGAATTTTGCATTTATAAAGGGGCGTTTCGGAATCATTCTGGAATCTTCTTTTTTTTTGGACGTCATGCCGGAATCTTTCCTTTTGAATTGGCATGCTGTGTTTCCTGACTCTGATCGTGTGCCTAATCTGCTACCATCTTACGCTTTTCCACTAAAACAAACAAACAAACAAACAAACAAAAAAACGGACCTTAGCCGGCAAGCTCGAGAAAAACCACAGGACTGGAGCTGAGGAACCAGTGACATCACACGCTGGGGGGAGGGGGTCATTTTGCTGCCATGACAACAAAACTCAAAACTCACCTTGTTAACGGGAGGCGTTTGAGAAACGCCGTGAAGCTTGTCGACGGGGTGCATCAGCGGGTCCACAGAAGCGGCGCCGGACGACGAGCCGAACAATTTACCATCGTTGCTAATGCTGAGAAAAATCCGTTTGAGCAGCTATACGTTAAAAATCCAAACAATCGAGTGTTGTCTATTTCTGTGCTGTGTATAGAAGCTGAATGCTCAGATGGTCACATGTGTTCTCTAAAATCCAGAAGTAAAACAATATTAACAGAAACGACCTGCCTGAGTTTTTACACTCGTTTTTATATTTTATATTTAACCATGTTGTGTTTCTGTAACTGTTCTGGAATGAAATACACGGAGGGTACACGGAGTCCACATGGGTTTACAAACGCCTCTCATTTAGTTTAATGGAATTTTTAACATATCGACCACACGAGGGCTGGCCTGGAAACTCTCACAACTCGAAAATGTTGGTTTCGTTTTATATTCGTTTCTCTTTTCATATTCGTTCAACTTTCCTCCGAATTTTGGAGGTGTTTTGGGATTTAACTAAACATCCTGGTCGACAGTCATGTGACCTTAAACCATGCACTAGGTTACCGCTATTGATTTAAGAAAATATATCGTATAAAATAAATGGTCCTCGTAAAAACTACAATCTGAAGTGTGTTTTAATTTTCCAAGTTGATTTTTATGCATCTGGATGAAATTTTTTTTTTTTTTGCTTTTTCAGTCAATTTTAGATTTTTACATTACTAGTCATAAATCATGTGACCTAAATCATGCACTAGTCAATTAAAGAAAATATATAATATGGCGTATGAAATAATTTAGCGTCAGGTGAAAATCTAAATAAAAAGTATAATTTGTCGGTGCTGAAGTGTTGATCGTTATATATTATATTATATTATATTATATTATGTTTTATTATATTATATTAAATTATGTTATGTTTTATTATATTATATTATATTATATTATATTATATTATATTATATTATATTATGTTATGCCTTATTAAAAATGTTCTGTTTGTAAATAAATGATTGCGAATGTAACATTATTAAATAAAGTAACGTCATCGCTGTAACATTTTAAACTGATTTTACCAAAACACAAACATTATCGATTGAAATATATTTGTTATAAATTTTTATGACTATATAAATGATGTAAACTGAAGTTCAGGTCAGCCCTAAATCCCAGAATTTGAAGAAACCAGGCCAAAATATCCGACAGAAAGAAATTCTTCCCCATGTGTGTAATGCTGCAAAACCTCCACCAGGGGCCGCTGTGGTGTGTGTTGTAGGGAACACAGTGAGGCGTGTTACTGTGATGAGTTGTGACAGCTGGTCAAACTGAGGAGATGATTTGGTCTTTTTTTTTTTACTGGTGTGTGTTTTTTCCTGGTCTCGGAGAAACGGAGCCGTAGGTTCAGTAGGTCAACAGAATAAAGATGTGAAGATTTTCAGATGTGTAGAGCTGACGATCTTCTGGAGTCTTCTGTGCTAATAGAACAACATGGTCATGTGTCACACACACACTCACACTATCACACACACACACACACACACAGTCACACCTACATACACGCACACGCACACACTCGGACACACTCACACAAATAAATAAATAAATAATTGTTGTGTTGCTGTGAAGAATTTGATGAGTTTTACTGGTGTAAAAACTTTATTTAGTATTTTGAAGGTTTTAGTTATAAAATGATCATTAAATACACAAATTCATTTTTTCTCCTGATACCAACTCGGTGATTTACATAAAGTTTAGCAAAAATATTATTTCCTGGAATTATTTAAAAACATTTATTTACATGTATTGTTTTTAACTGATAAAGTGACAGTTACCATGGAAGCCACTGACGGACTTGATCCAATGTTGACTGTAATGTCTGTGACCCATGATGATGATGGTGATGATGATGATGGTGATGATGATGATGTTGATGGTGTTGATGGTGATGATGATGATGGTGATGATGATGATGGTGATGATGATGATGGTGATGATGGTGATGGTGATGATGATGATGGTGATGATGATGATGGTGATGATGATGTTGATGGTGTTGATGGTGATGATGATGATGGTGATGATGATGATGTTGATGGTGATGATGGTGATGATGATGATGATGATGTTGATGGTGATGATGATGGTGATGATGATGATGATGATGATGATGGTGATGATGATGATGATGATGATGGTGATGATGATGATGGTGATGATGATGGTGATGATGATGGTGATGATGATGATGTTGATGGTGATGATGGTGATGATGATGTTGATGGTGATGATGATGATGTTGATGGTGATGATGGTGATGATGATGTTGATGGTGATGATGATGGTGATGATGATGGTGATGATGGTGATGATGATGGTGATGATGATGATGATGATGATGGTGATGATGGTGATGATGATGTTGATGATGATGATGATGATGATGGTAATGATGATGATGATGATGTTCCTACACTTTAGAAGTGTATAGTTAAATAAATAGTTACAGGTTCTGAGCTGCCAAAACAAAAGGAAGTTTCCTTCCTTGGAGAAGTTCAAATTTTTGTTTAGGATTTAATCTGGAGATTTTCAAATGTCTGCTGAAACTTTAAACAACAACAACAAACATTTCTTCAGTATGTGGAGTAAATGAGTAACTGCATCCTCAAGACCAACACGATGTTAGGTTACATGTACAGTCCCAGTCACCGTGTCTCTGTAGGACACGTTGTCCATCAGGTGATGTGTCTCCGGCAGGGTACAGGAGGTTTTCTGGATTGTACTTCGGCGTTATTTACAGGAAAGAGCAGCGGTATGGCGATGCCCTGGTCCGGCTCCTGATACGCAGCCAGGAGGTTCTGGATGTTCCGGAAGAGTCGCTCTTTCACTCCGGGGGCTGTCTAGAAAAAACAAACGAAACACAAGATAATAAACAAGTGTAAGTGTCTTTTTATGACTATTTATTTACTTATTTATATTACCATCATTGTATATTGTAAATAAAGCAATTTTCTATGGAACAGTTTATTGTAAATGATATCTCTTTGTAATAATTATATCACTTTTATTTGTGTAAATTTGTTATAAGTTAAACTGTTGTTGTCATGTATTACAATGTCCAGTTTTACGGTCCAAGAAGAACCGAGTGGGCAGCATGTGAGCAGTCATGTGATCACGCCCACACATGTACTTTCACAGGTTCTGAAACTGAGGTATAGATGGAGCGTAGTTCCTCCAGTTCACAAGGTCAATAAAGCCTGTGATTTATTTATGCGGTATAAAACATGTTGCACAGTGCAAAACAGGTGTTGCACTGTAACTGAAGAAACTACAGCACATCCCTGAGTGAGAGCTTCATCCTCTTTACATCGCAGCAATTCAACAGGATTTACACATTATAATAAAGTGCCAGAAAAACTGGTACAGCTGCGAAACACACAGTCTGGTGGTGTCTCCATAACTGTGTCAGGTTTGTTTATCTGTCACCTCACTGGACCCCTGGGACACCTCCAGACGTCTGTGTTCCACCTGTTCATGTCCTGGATTCATTCTGATTGGATTTGTCCTCTTCTAACAGGACAATGGACCACCACACACGTCACCATAGAGACACCAGATTATGATTAGAGGAACAGTCGTCTGAGTTTGGGGATAAGTCATTCACACCTAAATCACCAGATCTCAGCGTTATTGAAGACTTACGCTCCCGTTGGACTGGTGGACCAGTTTTTCTGGCACTTCAGTGTAAAAGTTGTGCAACTTTGTAGCTACGTTTAATGTCTGTATTTAATCACTAACTGTTTTATATATTAAAAGGCACATTTCTGAATTCTTTTTAGTACAGGAACCGCAGTCTGTCTTGCTGTGATGGATCAGTTCAGTTCATTAATCCTAATTAAAGGCTGATGAATTACTATGTAGATAATGACTGTGATAAATGTTAAATATGCTACATGCTAATTGGATTTTTAAAAAAAAATTTTTTAGGAAAAAATTGTACATGTTAAACCAAGTACGAAAACCTTCATGGAAACTTCATGGAAGCACATCGGCGTGCAAATGAACTTTAAGAACACTGCAAAAAAAAGTGTCAAGTGTCAAAAAAAATAAAAAATAAAAACAATTTACATTTATCTGCCAATATAGTGAGTAGATTTATCTTGTTAATATTTCTTAAAATAAGAAAAAGTTTCTAAAAACGAAATTATTTATCTTGCATAAAAAAATCTATTCAAGTGAGTTCTTGGGAAAAAAAAATTCAGATTGATTATAAACGTTTTAAGATTTTCTGACTTGTTTAGATTTAAATTTTTTTTTGCAGTGCATGACGATACAATCAGAGGTGTGAGACCGTACCTCTGTTTTCCACACTTTGCCTTCGATGTGGAAGAGCCGGTAGGTGAACACACACTGATCACACCTGCAGAGGAAAAAAAAACACAGTGTTGAGATAAAGTCTTGTGCTTTAATAATGAAAAAGCATAAAGAGAAGTCGTGAGTTTCAGTGCAGTATCATTTCTTCATAAAATAGCAGAATAAGGTAATCATGCTCCAGATCAGACTATAACTACACTGAAGTGCCAGAACAGCAGGTACACCTGAACTCCAGACTTCCTCCAGAACGCTCCACAATCCTGTCGTATTCTGAGGTGGAGGATTTCTGTGTTCCACAGCGTCTCACATGACGTCCAAGACGTCTTCAATAACGTTGAGATCTGGTGATTTGGGTGTGCATCACTAATCCCCAAACTCAGATGAAGTGTTCCTCTGACCATAATCTGGTGTCTCTAGATGTGTGTGGTGGTTCATTGTCCAAACCCATCAGGATGAATACAGGACATGAATGGGTGGAACTGTAGGTGTTTCAGGGGTCCCATGGAAAGCCATCTGAACAAACCCCCCACGGCTTTATAATACCCATAATGGTTCACGAGCAACATGTTCATCACTGGATTCATTCTGTAAATTCTCTGAACAACTCATTCAGGAATGAAAGGAGCTCTGTGAGATTTGGGAACTTCTGGTTTAGATTAGTGGCACTGCTCACTGTTTCCCCTCAAGGGAAAATTGTGTTCTGCCATAATCTGGCTGGATGGAAGCTGGGGTCAGAGTGGCAGGTCAATTGCTGAAGTAACCGACAGTTCAGGTCATTGCTTAAGGGCCCAACCGAGGCAGAATGGCAGCACTGGGATTTTAACTCTCAGCCTTACAGTCAGCGGTTCAGAACGTTAACGATCAAGCTAGGCGTGCCCAAATCCCAGTACACATCCCAGGACTGTCAGTAAGTCACTGTTGTTCCTCGAGTAAAGTCACTTGTTTCTCAGCTACTTGTTCTTGGTCTGGATTCTGCCTGACTTGTAAGCTTCTGCAAAATGAATACAGTTCAACCTAGAAGATTGGTTGGATCTGAACTTTTGTTTGGAACTCCTGGTCCTGGTAACCACATGGCCTACATTCATTTGGTACGTTTCCGACTCTCCGTTCCAGTTCATGCACGGCCTGGAGATCGCCTGTGCAGTCAGACACGTAGTGTAGGGGAAATAACCAAATCTACAAGGGAATGGAAAATCCAAGTTAAAGGTCGGGAATAGAAGAGATGTAAGCACAGAGCACTCTCACTGGTTACATTTCAAAGCTAATTAGGAAAAGCTATATTTCTGATATCCCAAAAGTGGGAATTGGGTTTTGGCAGCACACAAAGGGAGGGAAGTCGAAGTCTGGTTGCAAGGCCTGTTGTTGTACAGCATCCTTGATTAGAGATATTGAGAAATCCAGGGTATTGCTTAAGAGCCTAGCAGTGAGATTTGAACTCTCAGTGGTTCACAACCTCAAACATCAAACCTGCAGTGACTGCATCAGGGTTCAACTCATACGAATGACCAAAAGACAATGTTGCCCCTCAACTCTGCTTCTTCAGCTTGGTATTGGAGTGTATGTCTAGGTCTTGTGCATGGATGGAAGGATGGATGGATGGCTAAATCCAGTAGCCTTGTCATTTAAGATGACTAGCTTTTTTTAATTTTATTTTACTAGCTGTTAAGAATAGATGGATGGATGGATGGATGAATAGATAGATAGATAGATAGATAGATAGATAGATAGATAGATAGATAGATAGATAGATAGATAGATAGATAGATAGATAGATCTTTGTCGAAGAGTTAGCTTTATGTTCATGGTGTAGGAATCTTGCCAGGTTGAGGAGTATAAAGGCTCCACTCCAGACATTTCTTCACTTCAGAGATTTGCTGTAAGTAAGCCAGCAGGAGAAAGTGTTCAAATATGAAATCAACAACTGTCTGAATTTGTGGTGTCAAAAAGATCACTGAACTGGGCGCCAATGTCTGCAGTCCAGTTAGGTTACAATAACCTGATAGACAGTGGTGTAATTTGTCCAGATAAAAACTAAGTAAACCTGTAAAATAATTTAAAATCATGACTTTTGTAGCATACCAGATTGGATCATAAAGAAATATTAAAATACTGAAATTTAGAAGTGACAAATCAGAAGTGAAAAAAATTCATGTCACATGAGGATGTGCTAGTCAGGGTCAGTAAAACTACTGAAGAGGCTCTGATTCAGGCAACTTTCACTTTCAGCTTTTTACTTTTGTTTTTAAGTTTCTTTGAAATCATTACGAGATGAGAATGAGAAACTGTTTAAGAGTTCACACAGTGTGATATCTGTACTTAAATCCCTGAACGTAATCAAACCTACAAAACTCTTTATTCATCTAATAACTGCAAGGTTAAGGTGCTAGATGTTAACGTTAGCGCTTTTTAATATATATAATTCTGCAATAATAAAATTATAATATGCAATAATATCAACTGATAATTATATAAAATTCATTTAAAATGACCAGGCTGTTTTTTTTCCGAATTTTACTAGCCGTTATAATGTGTGTGTGTATGTGTATGTGTATGTGTGTGTGTATGTGTATGTGTGTGTGTGTGTGTGTTTGTTATATTTTACATTATATAAAAGTAGAAGAACATTTTAGATTTCTAACATTACTTGTTCAACAACACATGAATTAACAGTAATAACAATAACCGTTTTTAGACTCATATGGTCACATGGTGTGTTGTATGACATACGATATTCACACTCTTCTGATAAAACCTTCACATGTTCTACACAACCTGAACCTGAGGCTACTGATGCCTGAAACATAAAGAATGGAAATGAAAAGTTTCTATCAGAGTACTTCTTTCAAAGTATTTAATTTTGTGCAATTCATAACAATGGGTGCCGCTGCTTTACAGAAATAAATAATTAAATCTGTATTTCCTATCTATCTATGTGTCTGTCTGTCTGTATGTCTGTCTGCCTGCCTGTCTGCGTGTATATATATATATATATCCACAGTACTGTGCAAAAGTCTTAGGCACCCTATATGGTGTTTAGTATAAATGCTGTAGACATTTATTTTATAAATTCTGCATTTTTGAGTCAGTACAAAAACATTTTAGATTATAAATCTGAAGATTATAAATAATAATAATAATAATA
>JAOVVF010000030.1:14859666-14866790 GCA_028565595.1 Duopalatinus emarginatus | reverse complement strand
AGACAGTGGACAATGACACTGAAGACAGTGGACTGTTATAGACCACTGACACTGAAGACAGTGGACACTGAAGACAGTGGACTGTTATAGACCACTGACACTGAAGACAGTGGACTGTTATAGACCACTGACACTGAATACAGTGGAAACTGACACCGGAGACAGTGGACAATGACACTGAATACAGTGGACTGTTATAGACCACTGACACTGAAGACAGTGGACACTGAAGACAGTGGACTGTTATAGACCACTGACACTGAAGACAGTGGACAATGACACTGAAGGCAGTGGACTGTTACAGACCACTGACACCGGAGACAGTGGACACCGACACTGGTCCTGCTTTAAACTTCACCATATAAAACACACTGGAAAAAATATATTACAGACATGTTCATCTGTAATAAGTACACTTACATAAATACATAAATATAATAATAATTTTAAAAAATCTAAGACATGTGGCAAAAATATATTTTAGGTAATCATGCATGGGAAATTGTGAGAGCGCAACTGGGAAGATTAAAAAGATTTTATTTTAAAAATTGTTTTATACATTTTGTTACAACATGCTAAAGAAATTTCTTCATAAAACAGCTACTGCTAAATAACGAGCCAATAATATAGAACAATAATAATAATAATAATAATAATAATAATAATAATAATAATAATAAAACTCAAGAGGAAAACAGAACATTGTTTAAAAAAATAATTCTAAATTATATATATTTCAAAAATAATTTATTATTAATAGTTCTAGAATTAATAATAAATTTTAAATTCAAATCATTTTGTATTAAGTCAGACAAAAGTTCTGCTCAGTGGAAGTGTTCCAATACTTACGGAGACACGATAAATCAGTAAAATAGCTTTGACGTAATACGGTGATAAGATGACCACGAGAGCGTGGTTTATGAATCGTTAAATAGATTCTGTACGTTATAATAGAAAAGGACACGAACAGAGAAGTGTGTAATGTGACTGTTCTGTTATTAGTGTTGGAGAAAGATGAACAGTTTCATCACCACATCGCCTTTACACCTCAAATTAAACAGAAACTCTTACCACCAAACCGGTCAAGCGAATATTCACAAACATGTTCATGTAGAGAAGAAAAATCTGTCTGTAAAATGGAGTAAACTTGAAAAGCTCAAATAATAATAATAATAATAAACAGAGTTAAAAGAGTAAAGATCGTGAGACGCCTGTGGAGACGATTTCTCTGAGTAAAACCTGCGAAATAAATGAATCCCAAAGCCTGAGGGTCCTAGAGATGGGGGTCGGTATTGACTAATTAATAAGAAAAAAAACAACTAAACATCTATTAAAAAAATAATAAATCAGCCATGCTAATGAAAAGATTTCTGTAAGAGTCGCTAATGTGGCTAACGCTGAGGGAAACGTTACCTAACACTTTTGCTAATAAGAGCTAAGCTTTAGCCTTCGTTATCAGCGACGAGATGTTTTAATTTAATACTTTAATACAGATATACTCACTTTTTAGAAAGTAATAAACATCTATCCGTCTCGCTAGTTAGCTGCTATCAGTAGCTACCAAACTACAATGCGGGTTAAGCTAGCATAATCCGTTAGCCACCTGACGAGGTTTAAATAACTTTTTGTAACTCAACAGTTTTGTTTTTCTCCCATTATTCAAGAGTTTAAAAAAAACGTTTGTTTATGTTTTTTCTTTCGTAATGTGCGACTGTTTAGCGTACCGTTAGCACGATCGCGATCGCTGTTTTCAGAAGAAAATAAAACTCAACTGAGGTAAGAAGCGGGTGGGGGGGTGTCTGCTAACGTTTAAAGAGGAGGAATTCGCGTGATAGACTGTAAAAGACAACGTGCTACGGCTACTTAACTATTAGCATGGTTAGCATTGTAAGGGGATTGGGATATTCTATATTCTAAGGGAATCTGGTGTATTGTGTTTTATTTTATTTATAAATTATTTGATTATTCGCTTGGGCCAGATTATTGCTATAACACCGGAAGGGAAAGTCTGAGCTAGCGAGGCAGCTAATCGTGAATAAACATTAGTAAGGATCAGTTAGCATGGCGCAGTCACTAATCTGAGCTACACAGTTAGCATTCTGGAGTGTAAAGTATTGGGGTTTTTTTTGTTGGTTTTTTTTTTAGGTTTAAATATTGAGGTTATGACAATATTAATAATAATAATAATAAATGTGCTAAAAATGATTCGATCTGAAAGCTAATTACATTCAGGTTTAGCAAAAACTGAGAACTTTGTGCGTCCAGTCGCTGGAACCGGACCTGCGTGTGTGTGTGTGTGTGTGTGTAAAATAAAGTAAAATAAAAGGCTGTTACTTTCACTTAGTTTCACACTTAATTCGGTGGAACCCAGTAACCGCACTTGTGCTTCCGACAAAAAAAAAACAAAATAAAAATAAACAAAAAACCTGGTTCCTGAACCCGAGTGCAGTCCAACAGCTGGTCTTTCCCTGATTGGTCACAAAACCAGAAGGATGTGTGTAAAGACATAAGGCTTTGTCTTGGCTAACCAGTCCTGCTCGGCGTGACCTGGAAGTGGTTGGAGAATACAGGAAGGGGTCGTTGCTATGGTGACCCACAGCGCAGCCTTTATTAGAAAAAGACGGCCGAGGAGGTCCCACGCCTACATACAACAACACTAATCCGGGTGTGTATCATCAGGTCTTTATGAGTCCTGTGTTTGTGTGTGTGTCTCAGTTGATGCTGTGTGCTGGATCAGAGCTGTCCAGGTCTGGGTGAAGCACACGGTCAGGCTGAGGTAGATTTGTTCTGGAATATTCTTCATACCATTCCTACAAACACACACACACACACACACACACACACACACACGTTAGTCAACACGTGACTAATGCTAGCAGGTCAGCTCGCTAATCAGTGCCACAGTGGAAGAAAACGAGCAACGAGGGACATGCCGAAGGGGGACGTCCCTGATCTAGAGGGACAGCGTCTCGTACCTGTATCTCCTCCTGATACATCTTCATGCTCAGGTCACTCTTAGTGCGTGACCTTCGACCCTGGAACACTAGACTCGAGTGCTGGGGACGACGACGACAAAAAAACAGAATTAGCGAGCATGCAACACAAATACACTTTTACACCATATAGTTCACCTGTGCTGCCAGTCTGTGTTCTGCCCATCAGTAAACAGGAAGTGGGCGGGGCAAGAGTGATGTCTACCATTAGGTGGTGGGTGGGGGCGTTGCCTTTCCTATAACTTTTCCATGTTTGTTTTGGTTCCACATCATACCTATTGTACAAGTGTGTGTGTGTGTGTGTGTGTGTGTGTGTGTGTGTGTGTGTACGTGTGTGTGCGCGCGCACTCACCCCATTCTTGTCCATGGACACACACATTTCCTGTAATGAGCTGATGTTCGTCCCAGCGAGTGTGTGTTTGTAAAGTTCCACCGTCTGTTGAGCTTCTGTACGAAAGACTTCGGCTTCAAACACGATCCCCTTCTCATCTAACACACACACACGGACACGCACACGGACACACGCACGGACACGCACGCGGACACGGACACACACACGCACACGCACACGGACACACGCACGTGGACACGCACACGCACACGCACACGCACACGCACACGCACACGGACACGCACACGCGGACACACGCACGCGGACACACGCACGCGGACACACGCACGCGGACACACGCACACAAATTTTATCTAGATGAATACCTTTTTTCACCAATTTGTTATGTTGAGAACACAGACTCAGTAATCACACACACACACACACACACACACACAAACATGTATCTAGAACCTTCCAGGTCATCTTGGGGTTCTCTGTTTTTGCGACTGTAGTTCATCCGGAAGACAAACGCATCGAGGATGAATGCCACGATTATCGTCATGACAACCTGTAACACATGTTAAACCAGTCAGACATACACAACACAACGCATGCACACACACACACACACACACACACACACACACACACACACACACACCATGGTGACAATGTAGAAGGTCATGAAGTAAAGGCGACTCCAGTGACTCGTCTGTGAGGTCACACCCTCCTGAAACACAAACACAACATCTGATCAGCTTTAAACGGGGCGTGGATATCATCTGTCTTAATAAAGCCTGTCTGTGTTAACAAATAACATGTCAGTCCTAATGAAGGAGGAGTGGCCTCTGAACCTGTCAGTCCTAATGAAGGAGGTGTGGCCTTTGTACCCGTCAGTTATCATGAAGGAGGCGTGGCCTCTGTACCTGTCAGTCATAAGGAAAGGGGCGTAGCCTTTGTACCTGTCAGTTATCATGAAGGGGGAGTGGCCTCTGTACCTGTCAGTCCTAATGAAGGAGGCGTGGCTTACCATAGTGATATACCAGTTGTTGACGACAGTCAGCTCAAACAGTGTCACTGCAAAAGAGAGAGACGTCAAACTGCAGAGTTTATATACAGTCTGTGTGTGTGTGTGTGTGTGTGTGTGAGTGTGTGTGTGTGTAAGAGACAGATATAACAAACCAAAGCTACTGAGGATGTTGTTGAAGTTGTTGAGATAGTAGTAGCCCTCCTGCATCACAGTGTGGTTGCCGACAGTTACGTTAATCTGCCGATACGCATCAGCGACGGTGCTGGTGCTGAAAACCACACAGTGTTAGAAACATAGTATTATTATTTTTTTACTTAGTGTGTGTTGTGCTGTACACTGATCTTACTTGCAGCAGTGTGTGTGTGTGTGTGCGTGCGTGCGTGCGTGCGTGTGTGCGTGTGTGTTGTGCTGTACACTGATCTTACTTGCAGCAGTTTGGATAAACGACTTCAGCAAAGAACTCCATCCCAACAATCGCAAACGAGTAGTAAAAGATGATGAGAGTCAGTCCAAGACTGGAGAGAGAGAGAGAGAGATAAAAAGAGGAGGGGGGGGGGGTAAAGGGGGGGTATTACTGTATGTGTAATACATGGTTAAAGTTTAACTGAGGTGATGGAGGTTGTTGTAGCTCCCCCACCTGGCCATGCGGGGAAACAGCTCAAACATGGTGTCCAACACATTACGAAAACGCTGTTTAATCTTAAACAACCTGTAGAAAACACACACACACACACACACACACACACACACACACACATGTGCGTGCGCACACACACACATATATATATGTATAATTAAACATTCACCAGATTAATAGAAGCTCAATGTTTTTATACACACACTCACACAGACTCACACACACTCACACACACACACACACACACACACACACACACACACACACACAAACACACAAACACACAAACACACAAACACACGGACACACACGGACACACACGGACACACACGGACACACACACCGGAGTAGCTGCAGTGGTCTCAGAACCACAACGAAGTAGAACGGCTCCATGTTGAAGACAAGAGCAATCAAACCCAGAAACGCGATGACCGTCACAGAGAAGTCGAACCTGAGAGAACAGAGCAGAACACTGAGTGTGTGTGTTTGAGTAGGTGTGTGTGTGTGTGTGTGTGTTTGTTCTTACAGGTTCCACCCAGAGCTGAAGTAAGCCAATGGACCGAGTCCAGTGATTTTTAACAGAACCTCAACACCATAAACTACAGAGAGAGACGAGGAGAGAGAACAGAGAAAAGAGCGAGAGAGAGACAAGAAGAGAGAGGAGGAGAGACAGAGAGATGGAGAGAGGAGGAGAGACAGAGAGATGGAGGAAGAGATGAGTAGAGAGAGATAGAGAGAGAGAGAAAGAGAGGGAGAGAAAAGAAGAGAGATGTAAATGTTCAATAAAACTAATATAAAAGTAATGAAACAGTAATGAACAGTTTTAAAACATACTTGTGAGGAACACGATGTAGCTCCAGGGTACAAGAAGAGACCAGTTAAAGTCACCTGTGGTGACACACACACACACACACACACACACACACACACACACACACACACACACACAGTTTTGGTATTTGGAACAACCGCAACCCCATAAGAAAGTTACTGCACATGACATAAAAATGACATGGTTACACACACACACACACACTTACTGTTTAACATGTTCGTCTCCACCAAAATCCAGACTCCATTGACAGCCACAACGATATCTACACAGGAGAGAGACCGTATGTTATACATTTAGACAGACATACACACACACACACACACGACACACAGACGGACACACGGACGGACACCAGGACGGACACCCAGATGGAGACAGACACAGAGACTCAGTCAGAGACTCAGTCAGAGACTCAGACACTCAGACGGAGACACTCAGACGGAGACACTCAGACGGAGACACTCAGACGGAGACACTCAGACGGACACGGACACTCAGACGGACACACAGACGGACACACAGACAGACACACGGACAGACACACGGACACTCAGACGGACACTCAGACGGACACTCAGACGGACACTCAGACGGACACTCAGACGGAGACAGACACATACACTCAGACGAACACTCAGACAGACACGGACACTCAGACAGACACTCAGACAGACACTCAGACAGACACGGACACTCAGACAGACACGGACACTCAGACAGACACGGACACTCAGACAGACACGGACACTCAGACGGACACTCAGACGGACACTCAGACGGACACTCAGACAGACACTCAGACAGACACTCAGACAGACACTCAGACAGACACTCAGACGGACACTCAGACGGACACTCAGACGGACACACAGACGGACACACAGACACTCAGACGGACACTCGGACGGAGACAGACACATACACTCAGACGGACACTCAGACGGAGACAGACACATACACTCAGACGGACACTCAGACGGACACGGACACTCAGACGGACACGCAGACGGACACGCAGACGGACACGCAGACGGACACTCAGACGGAGACAGACACATACACTCAGACGGAGACAGACACATACACTCAGATGGACACTCAGACGGAGACAGACACAGACACTCAGACAGACACTCAGACAGACACTCAGACAGACACTCAGACAGACACTCAGACAGACACATACACTCAGACAGACAGACATTTAGATGTAATTCAGTAATAAATGTAGTTTAGTAATCATTCTTACACATGATGTACTGAAACACTCTGGATTTCACCACCAGGTTTATTCC
>JAOVVF010000030.1:14832470-14842645 GCA_028565595.1 Duopalatinus emarginatus | reverse complement strand
CTGATCACACACTAATCACACACACACTGATCACACACTGATCACACACACTAATCACACACACACTGATCACACACTAATCACACACACACTGATCACACACACTAATCACACACACACTAATCACACACACACTGATCACACACACACTAATCACACACACACTGATCACACACACACTAATCACACACACACTAATCACACACACACTGATCACACACACACTAATCACACACACTAATCACTAATCCCCCTTCACACACACCTCCTCTCTGGAATGTTGAAGTTATAAAGTTACTCATGATGAAACTTTGTCTCTTACTCTGATGTCAGATGTTCCTCAAACACAGTCCTGATAAACTCCTCCAGCTCCACACTCATCTTCTCTCTCTCTCTCTCTCTCTCTCTCTCTCTCCTCACAGTCCTCTTTCACAAAATCACACCAACTTTACACACTCTTTTTTTTTGTTGTGGTTTCCACGGAAACCAGAACCCGGAAGTGATTCTGTCGCCCTCTGGCGGTGAGAAAGTGCACTGAGTCACAGAGGCTCAGACTGAAACCTAAAATAATTACACACAGAACATTAAAATAAATAAATAATAAATAAATAAATAAATAAATAAATAAATAAATAAGCGTTGTGTTTGATTTACTTTAATTATTTAATTGACTTTATAACAATAATCACTAATCCCCCTTCACACACACACACACACACACACACACACACACACTGGACTGCTGAAGTTATAAAGTTATTCATGATATTATAATATTATTATTAGATTAGATTATTTGATTATTTATAAATGTATTGGATTTACTGGGTTTAAATTAATATGATATTTAATAAACAACAGTTTATAAAAGAAATCAGAGAAAAGAAAATTACTGTCATTAAAGACAGACAGACAGACAGGCATGCAGACAGACAGACAGACAGACAGACAGACAGGAGGACAGACAGACAGGCAGACAGACAGACATGCAGACAGACAGACAGGCAGGCAGGCAGACAGACAGACATGCAGACAGACAGACAGACAGACAGACAGACAGACAGGAGGACAGACAGACAGGCAGACAGACAGACAGGAGGACAGACAGACAGACAGACAGACAGACAGACATGCAGACAGACAGACAGACAGACAGACAGGAGGACAGACAGACAGACAGACATGCAGACAGACAGACAGGCAGGCAGGCAGACAGACAGACAGACATGCAGACAGGAAGACAGACAGACAGGAGGACAGACAGACAGACAGGCAGACAGACAGACAGACAGACAGGAGGACAGACAGACAGGCAGACAGACAGACATGCAGACAGACAGACAGACAGGCAGGCAGGCAGACAGACAGACAGACATGCAGACAGGCAGGCAGGCAGACAGACAGACAGACATGCAGACAGACAGACAGACAGACATGCAGACAGACAGACAGACAGACAGACAGACAGACAGACAGACAGGCAGACAGACAGACAGACATGCAGACAGACAGACAGACAGACAGGCAGGCAGGCAGACAGACAGGCAGACAGACAGACAGACAGACAGACAGACATGCAGACAGACAGACAGACAGACAGACAGGCAGGCAGGCAGACAGACAGGCAGACAGACAGACAGACAGACAGGCAGACAGACATGCAGACAGACAGACAGACAGGCAGACAGACATGCAGACAGACAGACATGCAGACAGACAGTGTAAATTAGAAGAATTAAATGAGTGGACTGTGTTGGTCAGTAGATGAGCTCAGGGGTCTGGTGCTGTTACAGGAACACTGATGATTACATAGGATCACAGATCAATCAGAGAGAGGGGGGGGAGGCGGGAGAAACCATTAGGGAGAGTTCAACAAGAGTGTGTGTGAAATGAAATTACAGTCTGATTTCACTTGTGTGGAATCTGCTGTTAGTAACGTACAGACATCTGAGGACAATGTTGACATTCCCTAAAGGTTATGTGTCCCTCATATCAGTCTGTGAACCACAGCATTGTCCGTAACAAACTTAGCTCTGTGCTAGCAAAAGTAAACTGTTAGCTTAGGTCACTAGATGTTAGCAGGCGAACATGCTGTACACACTTAGCATTCTTAAGTTGTCTGTGAGCCTGATTAGCCTGATTAGCTAGCAGGTTTAATACACAAACCCACTGACAGTTGAAGTGAGTAACATGAATTATCCTCTTCAAGTGGAAGCTGTCCAGTGGTGGCATATATTAAAAAGAACAGTAAGGTCTCAGGGCCAGATTGTGGTGTCCAGACGTCTGTGTCAGATCATCTCCAAAACAGCAGGTCCTTTGGACTGTGTCCCAGTATACAGTGGTTAATACCTACCAAAAGTCATGCGGCGGACAAAGATTCACTGACGTGTGTGGGGGTGAAGATTACACCGTCTGATTCGATCCCACAGACGATCCACAGAAGGATCTAACGTTGCTAGGGTCTTGAGAACACCTTCAGACGTCTGGTGGAGTCTTGACGGGTCTGAGATGTTTAACCAGGTGGTTTTATTATTATGGCTGATCAGCGTATATAGTGCTGCGCTAACATTTAAAATACTTGACTTAATCGTCACGTGACCTCTAATTCAGGACTCGTTTTCAGAGTAGCCGCGACGGCATCCAGTCAGTCACACTGATGGACGTCTCCGTGTGGCTCTCGATCTCGATCTCACAGCCATAAACTCTCATTTGGGTTAAACGAGGCTCTCTGGGACGCGCAGGCTAATGAGATTACAGGCTAATCTAAGCGGTGTTTAGCAGGGTGTGTGGAAGCCCCCCCGGGCCGCGGCTGTAATAGCAGGGAGATTCAGCCAGAGCCAAATTACGCTATTAGCTCAGAGAGAAGCCACTCAGGACGGTTAATAGGCCGTAATTGAGGGTTAGGCTAGACCGGGAAGTCCGCCCCGGGGTCGAGTTTGGACAGATTTAGTGTGTCAGAGTGGAGATTTACAGTAGCGTGGAACGATACAGTGCACAGTTCCAGTAAAGAGAAAGTGGAACATGACATGGAAGTTGCGGTAAAATTAAATTACATTACAGTTCCATTGCTCTGATAAGTGAAATGATTCAAGGATCCGCTTCGTACTGCGACGTTAGCCGGACACGACCCTGTTCGGCTTCAGTGGAGCATTCGCTCATACCAATAAGAGTCCAAACTCTAATGCAATTAAAGTATAAAATAATTTTATATTCAGTTATTTTTATATTTTAATATAACATTCCTACAACATACATTTAACTATAAACATAAAACAGGAATCAAATGTCACTTCTCGTCTTTATTCAGCCACACAGACGCCATTAAGACACAAATTAAAAAGAAAACAGTTCACAAGGGGGTAAACACATGACTGTAAATAGTTAAAACCAAAACGACACAATAAATAGACTGAAAGATTCAGAATCAATTGTTTATCGCCTGATTACATTATTGTATCAGATACAACACACACACACACACACACACACACACACATAAATTAAAATCTGTCATTAAACGTTTTGTTCTGGAACGTTGATTCGTTTATGTGTAATTCAGAGATTCGTCTATGATAGATTGATTCATTGCTGAATCATTTCTTTTATTTACAGATTCATTAAAGATTCGTTCACCAGGGATTCAGTAATCAAAAGCTGAGCTCATTATCATTAAATATCGGCTCGATTTCTGAATAACTTTTCCATGACTCAGTGATTTATTGCTGTGTCATTTATCTGTGACTCGCAGACTCATTTCAGAATGTGGAATCGTTTAGATGTGATTCAAAAGTTGTAGTTCTTTTTGCTTATGGTTTAAATACTTATCACTGAATCATTTTTTGTTATTTATAGACTCACTGTGGATTTGTTCATATGTGATTCAGTAATTAAGTAAATAACTCATTTCTGAAACGTTCGTATCTGATTAAGTGATTTATTGCTGTGTCGTTTACCTGTGAATCACTGATTCATTTCAGTGTGGAACCATTTAGAGGCGATTCAGAGACTGATTGCTGTGACATATGTCTACGATTCAGAGATTCGTTTCTAGAATGGTTTCTCAAAAATGAATCATTTTCATTAATGAATCATTTTCAGTGGTTCACTAGTTTTTGTGCCTGAAACAACTGTCTGAATCCCAACAGGCACTAATGTGTGTATTACCCAGAATTCCCCTTGCTAACCCCAGGGGTCTTTGTAGCTGTAAGTCTCGATGAAGTGCATGTGGCCAGTCTTTTTGAAATGGGTGTGGCCTCTGGGCCACTCAGTCTAAGTGAAGAAGGCGTGTCCTGTGGACATTTACAAGGAAAGCTGCGTGGCCTCTGGGAAGAAGGTGTGGCCTATGAGTCAAAGGGGGTGTGGCTTTCAAGTCTGTTAGCCTGAGGTGTGGATGTGCACCTGTCAGTTACAGGCAAGGTGGCATGGGGTTCGTGTCTGTGGCCTCTGTCCCTGTCAGTTATGGTTAATGTGACGTGGCTTCTGGGTCGGTCAGTCGTATTTAAACGGCTCCAGATTGTAGTGTATCATGGGAGATTTCAGGTCCTCACCAACACAAACACCTGACAGTGACACACTGGAGGGTGGCGGTCTGTCAGCTACCATCCCACACCACTGCTTGCACTGTGACTCTGCTCCTGCTCCGTATAAACAGCATAATCAGTCATCGGGCAGTGGGAGTGGCCGCCCATGTCGCAGGAGTACTGAGGGTAGATGTCCTGGGAAAGTTCAGGGTTGGAGTACGAAGCCCCACCCACTTCCTGAGAGGAAGCAAATGTTGCATACGGTGGGCAGTCATAAGATTCCCACTGTAGGTTGGTGTACATACACGGCTGATGCTGCACTAAATCCTCGCTGTAGGAGGCCCCGCTACTCGACCCAGGCTCCAGGTGATACGACAGGCGGTGAGGGGAGGAGTCGGTTTCGGTGAAACGGTTCTCTTCTGATGCAGGAGTATGTTTTTCTACGAGGAGATTGGAACAGGGTTGAGCCATTTACTAAGAGGGTACTTAAGTGTACATTACTTTTTTTTTTTTTTTACCTGGAGGCTCTGAGCAGGTGTAGTCAGACATGAGGGCGGGGTTACCTGTGTAGGGCATGGCTGAATCGACTCTTGGGCGAACTGTGGTTCTTGGTACCAGTGGGAATTCCTTACTACAGAGCAACAGAGCATACAGTTAATCGTTGATGTAGTATAAAAGTGTGTGTGTGTGTGTGTGTGTTTGAATATTCATCCCACCTCTGTGCACAAGATATTCGGTACATATCAATGTCGTCGTTACCACGGAAACCCTTAGCGAATGGATTGTTCTCAATCTTCAACTGAGTGATCTAAAGGATATGAAGATGAAAAAAAATTAACCCTCAAATAGACGGGTAGTCCACCAACCGTCTGTCATTGTGTGTGTGTGTGTGTGTGTGTGTGTGTGTGTTTTCTCACGGTGTGGTTCTGGTAGGATGTAACGGCAATGAAGGTGGTCTCGGGGAAGGAGTGTGTGGAGAACACGGTGCTGCTGGAGCCAAAACTGTTCTTCTCATCAGCCTTCACTATGTGCAGCCGCGGCTGGTATTTATGCATGGAGTTCAATATGATCTGTAACACACACACACACACATCTATCCATCCATCTATCACCTATATCATCCATTGTCCATCAGTAGATCTATTATTCATCCACCTATCATCTAAATCATCCATTCAACCACTCATCCATCTATCAACCCAATAATCCATTTATCCATAGATTTATAGATATAATCCCCCACCAATTCATCCATCCATCTGTCCATCCACCCTTTCCTCAATCCATCTCCACCCATCCATGTGTCTATTCATCCATGTTGGTGTTGAAGGTGATTATTCGGACAGATGTTAAAGGTCGTTATTCGGACAGATGTTGAAGGTTTAACAGTGATGTAGCATCAGGTCGATGGTTAGCACTCACATGACCAAAGGTGTCCAGGTGGTTGTTGGTCAGTTTGAGTTTCTGGAAGGAGACGAGTTGTTTGGTCCAATGAGCTCCAGGTGCAGGAGAGTCAGGATGAATATACAGTCGGCCCGGAATAGCCGGATCTGCTTTCCCACTCACTGACCTGAGAAAGAGAGAGAGAAAAAAGAGCCCATATAAAGTTTACTTTGTAAGGTTCATTACAGACCTCTATGTCAAAGAGTGACTAAATCCAAATGGGCTCCAAAAGCTCTTTCAGCAGCATTTAAAGAACCCATGAGGAACCTTCAAAGAACCTAAGACTGATCTTGATCTTACCATTTATTATCTGCATATTTGTATCGGTGTTCATCAGCAGACACGATGTCCATCAGCAGGATGTATTTAGCTCTGGGGTTCAGACCTGCTACCTTCACCTTATAACTGGGGAACATCCGACTGTTCAGACAGAAGAAAAATCTACTAAAACTTAATATAAACTTAAACTTAATATAAACTTAAACTTAATATAAACTTCAATTTAATATAAACTTCAATTTAATATAAACTTCAATTTTTAGTATAAACTTCAATTTAATATAAACTTAAAATTAATATAAACTTCAAATTAATATAAACTTCAATTTAATATAAACTTCAATTTAATATAAACTTCAATTTTTAGTATAAACTTAAACTTAATATAAACTTAAACTTAATATAAACTTAAACTTAATATAAACTTCGATTTAATATAAATTTAAACTTATAAAGTAAACCACTGAAACCTACAGTGTGGTCCTTCACACATGAACTAATCATGTCTTTACATCCAATAACACATTTAAAGCAATAATAAAAGATCATTAGGATGAACTGAGGGTTATTCTGGATCTTCACCGGCCCGCTTTGGTGATGATCATTTCCGTGGTGACGTCATGAAACTTCCTCCACAGCTCGCGCTCATGTAGGTGAACTCTGATGCACTCCATTCCCTGCACATGATAATAGAATAGAATAGAAATTGTGTTGTAAATTATAAATTATATAATACAGAGTCCTGTAATTACTATTATACATTTTATTATTAGTAGTAGGACTTACAATTATTTATTTAATATAATTATTTATAATTAAATAATAAATTATTTTTGTATGAATTTTTTATGCACTACAATAATGAACAGAAAATGTAAAGATCTTTTTTTTACATTTAAATACGTTTTTAAAACTTCCTAATTACGTGAAAGCATCACTGCAGACTAGCTGTCGTTCTTAAAAATAAATATAATCTACATTTAATTACATTTTTAAAAATAAGCTTTTTTTTAGATTTTTTTATTTATATATTTGTTTTATTATGTTATTATTGTATATGATTACATGATTCGTAATCATATATTATTGTTATTTATATTTAATATTTATTTATTAATAATAATAACAATTATTATTATTATGAAATGTGTAAAATAAAGAATATTTACATACATATATAACATATACACATATATAATTTTATTTAAAATGTAAAATGACATTGTTCATTACCTCATATTTTTTCTAATAAATAAAAGGTGCCAAAAGAACAGTAAAGAAAACTTTACTGTTCGCAATTTGTTAATATTATTTTCCTACATTCCTGGAGGTAAAGCCTCACTTCAACTTATCACACGAGTTCAGTAATATCCTGTTTATTTATACCGAAAATACTTTTTACTTTATAATTTTTTAAAAATAACAAGTATAACAATAAAAGAAATTGTTTTGTTTTTGATTGGTTAAGTGTGAAACTGCTCCTGAGAATGTGTTCTGGTTTGCCCAGAAAAAAAATAAAGAATAAATAAATATATAAATGTATAAACAACACAGAACTGTTTTAGTGATCACAAAAAAAAAATTACGGTTTTAATTTACGTCAAATCTGATCAACAGAAACAGAGAAGATGAAATATTAAATCTCCAAATAACACTTGTACTGATGTACAATTATTTTCTTTTTTTGTGCAGTAAATTAAATATCTGACAATACTACTACTACTACTACTACTACTACTAATAATAATAATAATAACAATAATAATAATAATAATAATAACAACAATAATAATAATAATAATAACAACAACAACAACAACAATAATAATAATAATAATAATAATAATAATAACAATAACAATAACAATAACAATAACAATAATAATAATAATAATAATAATAAACACCAGGCTGTGATCAGCTTTTTTTCTTATACGGCAGAAAAATCTTCTTTACCTTTTTTTACTAATAAAATATTCAACTGTCCTCGTTATTCTTGTTACCTGAGAAGGTCACGTGGTTTAAAAGGTGTGTAAAGCTCCGCAGGTGATCCGGTTTTGTATCATTTCTGACTCCGATGGAAATGGAAGCACGGAGTTTGGTTCGAGTGGACGGTGGTTCTTCACAGCACAGAAACAGAAGAAAGACGTGTTTTTATCTTCTTGACACTGACCTTCTCTCCCTCCATCACATGACGCTTTCCTCTGTAAATCACTAAATCTAATATTATAAATCCTATAAACAGGTCAGATTACTATAAACTAGATCACTTCTTCATTTCTCCTCTTTATATCAGTCCCCCATCCCTTCTTCCTCTCCGCCTCCTCTTTCGTCATGTTGCTCTGCTCGTGCGCTGTTTAATGCCCCCGGACCCGCGCGCTCATTTCCCTTCATTCAATTTAGCGGCTGTGAGGAGTCTCGAGGACAATGAAAAGCAGCAATGCCTCACCTGTCTGTATCTTTACCTGTCCTCCTGTCTGTCTTTATCTGTTCATCTATCTGTCTTTACCTGTCCATCAGTCTGTCTTTTTTTTTTACCTGTCCACCTGTCTGTGTCTGTTTTTTTTACCTGTATACCTGTTGATTTGTCCGGTCCTCTCTCTCTCTTTTTCTCTGTCCACAGACCAAGTGTGTAAAGTTGAGGAGGTCGCTGAGGGGGTAACTAGGGGCAATAAGGCGAGAGCTTGACTTTGTCTCGTGCTCTGTCTTTCTGTCCCCCTCTCAGTCTGCCCCCCCTCTTCACACAGTCCACACACTTGAGACCAGGCCCTCTATTAATAGTGAAGTGGGTGATAATGTTGAAGCGGTTCGCATCGCAGAAAGCGCGTGCAGAGATAAGCACCGGGAGCACGCGCCTGGCAACGGAATGTAACAATCATACAAATAATGGACAAGTAACAGTAAATAACAACAACAACAACAACAATAATAATAATAATAATGATAATAATAATAATAATAATAAATAGAACTATTAATGTAGAACCACGTTAATAATCATTTTGTTTATTATTGTTTATTATTTATCTCGCACGTGCACTCAAGCGCTCACGTGTGTGAATCAAACAAAAACTTTACTTTTTACGTCACCTTTTTTTTAATAATAATGATAAAACACACTTATAATTATTATACAATAACAGTAATAACTCCTTTATTACACACGTGTAAAAGCCCCGGACCCTGTGCGACACTATACTCCTAATTTTACTTTTTATTTGTACCGACAGCTCATAAACTCGGAGTATTTCATCATAATATTAACACTGTGTCGCCCCCTTGTGGCTGAAGTGCGGGTTTACGCCCCAAGAAACATTCCTTCAACATTAGTAACACTGCGCGCGCGCGCGCACACACACACTGCAGGAGTCATTAGCAATCTGAGATGATTTTATTGTACTGCATTTAAGTAAAGTTACATGCTGAATTCTGATTGGCTGAGCAGGGAGCCGTGATTAACTGAAGCTCCGCCCACCACGTTAGGTTCACCACAAAAGATCCATCCTCCAGGTTTAAAACCAAAATAGAAAACATGCAAATATGTTTGTGTGTGTGTGTGTGTGTGTGTGTGTGTGTGTGTAATCAGAAATAAAAGGCACTTTGCGAACAGATACACCTTCGAGCAGAATGTAAACATAAAACACAAGCAGCGTACAAACATTTAGCATCAAATCTGCACTCGTACAAAAATAGACCCTGGACTCTTCTCTCTAGTGCACACGGTTTTAAAAAAACCCTGAATCTTCAGTAGCCGTGACGAAAGCTTCGTTTAAAATAATAAAACAGCTGCCATAAAAATAACTACGTTTATAAAGGAAACAAACGCGCACATACGATCCACTAAGGCTACAAGGCTAACTGTCAGTTTTATCCAGTTCTTCACTGATGGACGCCACAGTTAAAAAAAAAAAAAAAAAAAAAAAAAAAAAAAAA
>JAOVVF010000030.1:14808697-14828356 GCA_028565595.1 Duopalatinus emarginatus | reverse complement strand
GAATGGATTCTTTCACCAAGTAACAGAAACAGCACTGGTCAACTAATATTTTATGGTAAATGTGGGCGGGTCCAAACCAATAATTACGAAATGTGAAGAGAACACGCCCACTTCAGATCGAGCGGCGGCGACGCCCGTGTATATAACACTAGAGTTTGTCAGGTTTCTTCCTTTATCTACTGTGAGTAACTCTAAAGTTTGTAGATGACAGTATGATGATTTTAGACAAGAATATTCAGTAAAAAAAAGAAAAAGAAGTGAGAGAGACAGACAAAAAAAAAAAGAGAGAGAGAGAGAGAGAGACAGAGAGATACAGACAGACAGAGAGACAAAGAGAGAGAGAGAGACAGACATACAAAGAGAGAGAGAGAGACAGAGAGATACAGACAGGCAAAAAGAGAGAGAAACAGACAGACAGAGAGAGAGAGACAGACAGAAAGAGACAGACAGACAAAAAAACAAACAGACAGAGACACAGACAGAGAGTGAATTCAGGTGATTCTCAGTGGGACATCTTCCAGTCTAGCTGCTCCTGACAGAAATGTATAAAGTGAAATTAAAATAGTGATCGAAAGAAGTAAAAGAGGACAAACTGTCCACAATCTGATGGTGGACACGGGTCCAAACCTGCCTTTTTGGGGGGCTGTAGCTCGAAAACTGATAAAATTACAGCGTTTTATTAAAAAACAAAAAGCCAAATCAAGTGAATGTGAACTTTTTTTTTTCCAGAAGAAGAGACAAACATTTCCACTTCTCTGTAACATGCTGGACATTTTAGTATTTGTCCCGTCCCTCAAAATATCTCGCAAGCTACTGAGAAGAGACACACATTTAGATGATTTAACAGATAACAGTTTAATAAACTATCACTCAGACAAACTTTAAATACTGACAGCAGTGCTAAAATTAACCTGAGGTCACTCTGTTTTACAGACAACTTTTATCATGCGGAGGACAAACACAAACACACACACACACACACACACACACACACACACACACACACACACACACACAGACCTTCATACAGGTCAAACACACTGCAGAACCAATGCACAAACTCACTAGTTCACAGATGTTAATGAGGGTCGAGGGATTTCAGTCTCTGTATTAAAGCGTGCATTAGTGAGTGGTGAGTTTACAGAGGGACGTGTCTTCAGAGGGACGTTTTAACAGGAGCCTGTCTTCAAACGCTGATGTGAAGAAATTTGCTGGTTTCCTGAAGTCTGATTGGTCAGTTTTATTTACAGAAGGGCAGCCATAAGATTGTGGGACCAGAAGGTCCCCCGGTTCGAGTCCCACAACCGACAAGACTTGACCAAAGTGCCCTCGAGCAAGGCATGTGACCCTGCCTTGACTTTCACTCTCAGATTTATGACGTGCGTGTGTGTGTGCGTGCATGTGTGTGAGAGTCAGTGTGTGAGAGTAAGTGTGCATGTGTGTGTGTGAGAGTGTGCGTGTGTGAGAGTGTGTGTGTGTGAGTGTGTGTGAGTGCGCATGTGGAATCAGACAGAAAAACAGCGTCACTAAGCCATCCACTGTTAGCCAATGTTTTCTTTGAGACCTGTGACAGGGGGAACATGTTCTCACACAGCAGGCCCCTTACCCTCCACACCTAAAGGGAACAAAACACACCCGTGTCCACTTCTACATTCTTTATGCTATAAAACCGCTCCACAGGTGGGTTGGGACAGTGGGCGGAGCTACAAAGCAAATTCACGCTTTCCCTAGTCACCTGGAACGACTACTGAAACCAGCTTGTATATACGGAACACTACAGGAACATAAGATACAAAATGAACAAAGACAGAGAGAGAGAGAGAGAGAGAGAGAGAGAGGGAGAGAGACAGACTGAGAAAGAGATACAGACAGAGAGAGAGAGGAAGAGAGAGACAGACAGACAGATGCAGAGGGAGACAGACACAGACGCAGAGGGAGACAGACGCAGAGGGAGACAGAGAGACAGAGACACCACTCACCTCTTAGCTCCTCCAGCATCAGGTGAAACAATGGTGCAGTTTTTCCATTCGTTTATATTTTCTTTGATCCACTTGAGAACGGCCGGCTCAGCGTAGAGATTGTCTACGGGGATGTCGAAAAAGCCCTGACACACACACACGCGCACACACACACACACGCACACACACACAGCTCTCTGAAGGTCTTCCCGGTATCTGAGGCACCAAGACATCAGAAACAGATCGAACTAGACAGTCTCACGGTCAACTAACACACATCTGTGAGTCCTAGTCACATGACCCTGTCACTGGTCGTCCTTCCTTTGACCACAATTAGCAGGTATTAGCCACTGTATACTGGGACACACCCCACATGACCTGCTGTATTTGGAGATGACCGGACCCTGTCGTCTAGACGTCAGTCTGGTGCTTGGCAAAGTTGTCCAGATTTTTTTACACTTGCCCATTTTTTCTATTTCTAACACATCAGAATCAAGAACAGACTGTTGCCTGTTATTCACTGCACCTGTCAGTGGTTTTGTGGTGGTAATGTTATGGCTGATGTGTGTGTAAACTCCAGTGTATAATCTGAGATGTCAGTGTGCTGCTCAGCCCAGAGGTACAGCTCGGTCCCTCACAGGACATGTGAGTACTGAACAGATTTATGAGATCGTCATAAAAACATAGACCAAGGTTTTAAAATAGAGTTTACAGTGAAGAACATGTGTGTGTGTGTGTGTGTGTGTGTGTGTGTGAGAGAGAGAGTGTGTGAGTGTGTACATACCTGTATTTGGGATGCGTGTAGGTCCATGGTTATAATGTGATCAGCGCCTGCTACAGACAGCATGTTTGCCACCAGTTTAGCAGAGATTGGGGCACGGCTCTGCACACATACATACACACACACACACGCACACATACACACACACACATACACACATACACACACACTCTTTTAATAACGCTATAACATGATTATAATATAGAATATTGCAATATTACATAAAAGAAACATGATAAGCCATGCTCGCAAATCTTAGTATTCATTACAAATGTTGAGTGTGAGACAGAGAGACAGAAACACGGACACAGACAGACAGAGACACAGACAGACAGACATACACTGGCAGAGACTGACAGACACACACTGACACAGACATAGAGACACTGACACATTCAGACAGACAAAGATACCAACACAGTCAAAGACATTGACAGACAGACACACACTGACACAGACACAGTCAGACAGAGACACAGACACACACTGACTCACAGACCGACAGACAGACAAAGACAGTCAGACAGAGACACCAGCATAGACAGAGAGAGATACTGACACAGACAGTCATTAACTGGCAGAGAAAGAGAAAGACTTACATAGACAGAGGGCCACTGACACAGAGAGACAGACAGAGTCAAAGTCACTGACACAGACAAAGTCAATGACACAGTCAAACAGAGACGCAGACAGAGACAGACAGAGACACTGATACAGACAGGGACATCGACACAGACAGACAGAGACACTGATACAGACAGGGACATCGACACAGACAGACAGAGACACTGATACAGACAGGGACATCGACACTGACACAGACAGGGACACACAGAGACAGACATCGACACTGATACAGTCAGGGACATCGACACTGATACAGTCAGGGACATCGACACTGATACAGTCAGGGACATCGACACTGATACAGACAGAGACACTGACACAGACAGAGACACACAGAGACAGACAAAGACACACAGAGACAGACAAAGACACACAGAGACAGACAGGGACGCAGACACAGACAGACAAGGACACAGACACAGACAGACAGGGACACAGACAGACAGGGACACAGACAGACAGGGACACAGACAGACAGGGACACAGACAGATGGACAGACAGACTTACTGACAGGTAGGTCAGATGGAATCCAGCTTGTAATTGTTGAATTTGCGTGATTACAGTCGATTAGTGCCACTGTTAGTATGAGCAGTGTGTGTGTGTGTGTGCGCGTGTGTCAGTGTGTGTGTGTGTGTGTGTGTGTTAGTAAGCTGGCTCTCTCACCCCCACCTTATCCTTCTTGTCCTGGCGGGCGTAGGGGAAGCAGGGGATGACGGCCGTCACTCTGGACGCTGAGGCAATTTTACAGGCGTTTATCATTATTAATAACTCCATCAAATTGTCATTTATCTCACCACACCCACTCTGGACGATATAGACATCTTCTCCACGGACACTCTCGCCGATCTCTACGCTGTACACACACACACACACACACACACACACACACACACACACACAAATACATGAGCCCTTATTAAACACGTGTTATGGCATCACAGAGCCCTGGTGATTTGTTGTCTGATGACACAAAATCAAACCTGAAGCGTCCTAAGGCACCGATTCGGACTCGGTAAACACTGTAATAAGGGTGTATTTTTTTCTTTATTCTTTATTCTTTATTATTTGAGCGGACGGATGTCAGACATCACACAGCAGACACGTCTTGGCCAATCAGCCATTACAAATTAAACATTATAGACTTTCAATTAGCAGCTGTTTTACGCGGTCTTCCTGATCTGATAACGACGGTCAGTCGGTCAGTCAGCGTCTGATTGGCCCTTTGCTTTGTAATCAGATCTGATGTGATCTGTCCTGTGGACTCCTGAGGCAGGACTTTGGCACTGACACGGTCATGCAGCTTCTTATCTGACACGTCATGGTGATCTCTCTCAGGCTAAATGTTACTCAAACCACAGCCAAAAACCTGATATAATTTTAGCATCTCTCTCTCCCACACACACACACACACACACACGTATGATTTCAGGATTTAAAGAAACAGACTGCCTCCTGAGACAAGTCCTCAAGTCATGTTTGATTTTTTTTATATATATATATATATATATATACACACACACACACACACACACACACACACACACACACACACACACATACATACATACATACACATATACATACACACACACACACACACACACACGTATATACATTATGTTACATGAAAATTGGTGAATGTGCACGTGCTGTGATGAGGTTCTAGAACGTCGCCTGTATTTAAATATTGGCGGTTTTTAACGGTTTTTCCCCTCTCACGCTAGTCAGTATGAGGCACCGAATACAAAGTAAAAGTACAGAGCATTCTGGGAAATGGAGTCGTCACGCATTACTCGAGTCACGCGCTCCGGCGGCGGTTTTCACCTCAGAAAACTACACAACGCTCGCGCACGCGGTTAAATCGCCGTGACTAATGCAGACGCCGTGCAGTAGAAGTAGTAACATCTCCTCACCATGTCTCCTGGTTACTGAACTTCTTGGTCACCACCTTCCCGAGCTCCAGTCCCAACCGCTCCACTATCTTCTGCGACAAATCCGGATGCGAGCTGCCGCTGAAAATCTTGATGTTCGGCATTCTCGGCTTCTCCGGAGGCTCAATGGTTCCACACCAGGGTTCCACACCAGGGTTCCACACCAGGGTTCCACAGACACCGCGAACCTGACAGGGTTCACCGAACAGAAAGTACGAGAACACCACCACGCTCAAGTGCGCTCGCGACTCGCGCACAGACAGGCCAACAGTGCGAGGAGGAGGGGGGACGTCACGACCACGCCCACCATCACGCTGCGCGTTGATTGGACAATAATAACCACGGCAACAGCGAGGCTTCCCACTCGATTATCCTTCCGTTAATATAAATATCTGTAATACATCTATAAATAAAAAATCTATAATAATACAGCATATATATATATATACACACAATATCTGTAATATATCTATAATATAAATATCTATAATAATACCCCATTACTAAAGTACATTTAAAATAAAGTACATTTAAAATATTTTTTTTTGTTTAATACTAATATCTGTAATATCTGTAAATATAAATATCTAAAATAATATAATAATGTCCCATTATTAAAGTAATTAAACATTTAAAATATATTTATTTAACTTACAAGTGTAACTGAATATAGGAAACTTTACTCTTTATGCTAATCAGCAGCTTGTATTCATTTATTTACATATCACAAATACAATTTAATTAATCAAATTTAATTTAATAAAAAAAATCTGTCTATTACTGTAGAGTGTTTATTATTTTTTCTGTAATTAAAATAAAATAATATAATTATATTTATTCTATATTTAATACATACCTAATAAAATAATAAAAAGTACATAAATATAGCAGAGTCATGGAAAAGAGGCATGAACTATGACGTCATCGTCAACTTGTGTTTTGGGAAAACACAAATATAATTTAATGTAATAATCAAATATAACAATATGATAATATTTATTTTATATTTAATATATACTTAAAATAAAAGTATATAAATATAATCTAAAATAGTCATCTACGATGCTGTGTTTTAGGAAATAAAGCTTTACACTGATGTATATGTATATATAATTTTATATGAAGATTTAAAAACAAATCTCCAGATTTTATATAAGTTTTGGTTCATTAATTCATCAAACTTTCTCTTTATGGTCAGTGATGTCTCAGGTAACCTGAATGTCTCTGATAAGGAAAATTATAGAAATGAGTTTAAATCCTCTGTAAAGTTGTCGTTACCAGTGTAGACGGAGCAATGTGATGGAATGAGTGCACACAAATGGTAAAAGTAAATAAAGCCGGCCCTCACCAATCACACCGGGCCACGCAGTGTGTCGGCTTTCTGCCCCTCACTAATCACACCGGGCCACGCAGTGTGTCGGCTTTCTGCCCCTCACTAATCACACCGGGCCACGCAGTGTGTCTTCTCTCTGCCCCTCGCTAATCTTAGATAAGCAACAAACATGACAAATCCAAATGAACTGAACTCCACCTTATTTGCCTCCCACCCAGCCAAGCAACTTTCATTTCATTTGAAATTAAAATTCTTCACCACGGAGATGACCTGGACCTGCTGCCCACACGCAGACACCCACACAGCGACTCCTGGTCCTGCTGAAACACTACAGAACCCTGCCTGGTGTGGACACAGCCAGGCCCAGGAAGCCATCTCTGATACGTGACACATCAGAAATAACAGCAGGCTCGGTCTGGTCTGGGTTTCTGATCACAATATTACACACACGTACGTCAACCTAGATCAAACTCTGAGTTGTCTTGTGTTTGTCGGTGCGCCTGTGTTCACATCAGATTTCACGAACTGGAATGGCTTCTCGCCCCTGTTGGATGTGCTGTTGGGTTTGGAGGTTACTCCAATGAGTCAAGCCCCGCCTATTTACCGGGACCCCTGGCTTATTTTTACTCTCATTTACTCCCATCGATCAGCCATAACAATAACACCACCGGCCTAAACAGCTCTGACTCATTATGGAATGTGACTCCACAAGGCGTCTGAAGGTGTTCTGTGGTATCTGACACTAGGAAATTGTTAACAGATCCTTTTGTGGATCTTCTGTGGGATCGAACCATCACACACTTACATATCAGTGAGTCTTGGTCTCCTAACCCCTGTCACTGGTTCACTGGTTGTTCTTCTTTGGAACACTTTTAAGGCCATTCCCAACCATGAGGCTGTTTTGGCCTCACAGCGGTGCGACGTAAATTTCAGACTTGTGCTTTGGCTGATGGACTAGAAAAGAAAATGTTATTTCAGTATGACCTTCAGCCTCGCACTGGGCATCAGGACAGGAACAAAATGGCGTCCTGCTGCAAACTCAGATTAGAAATCGTTGTTTGGGTATGTCTGTGCTATTTCTGTTTCCTCCCACAAGTTAGTCATGGGGTTTGTTTGGAGCTCTTCATTCTGTTGGTCCACAGACATGACGTGTATAATGCTTATGACTCTGAGGGGTTTGGACAGAGCTTCAGAAACGCATTGGTTGTTACGAGGTCGAGGTTTGAGGTCAAGAGGTCAGTGGCCTTTGTATTTATGTGTGTACTTCCTGTTTTACCTGGAGCTCTCCTTTCCACACCAGGTGTCTGCTCATCCTGAGAGAGAGAGAGAGAGAGAGAGAGAAAGAAAACATGAAAGACCAAAAACACTTACTATTAGACTTCATAATTGGTTCTGAATCGAATAACTATTCAGATTTAAAATCTTTAATATTAAATTTGTTGCATGTTTGATTCTGACCATCAAGAATTACGAGCGCACTAGCCTGTGACGTCACTCAGAGACTCTTTAGAGTCTAAGAGTTTCGATTAGCTACTTCCCCCTGGCAACAATGATTAATCAAATGAAAGTGAAAATCAAGCTCATCAGGTGACTGCTAGCTGTTTGACACCCTAAAAAATGTAGAACGTTTGACTTTGTTTTATTCACAATAGTTCATTAGCATGAGGCCAGATCTCTCACATTAGCATCGGCTAACACTGAACATCTTGTGATGAATTCACTGATGTAGATTAATTTGTTTAATTAAACAAAACTTATACCGTCTGAATCTCTGCACAGCTTTAATAGCAAATCTGTTTTTTTTTTTTATTCATTCAGTGATACATGCAGTCAACATCACAGCAGGTTTAAGTCAGAACACACTGTAATCTCAGGTAGTTTTCTTTTCAGAACGAAGAACAGAAAGTTGTTTACAAGTGTAAACACGAATCTAATTTTATGCAGATATAAAATACTACTGTTTACTGTCAGTGTGTTCAAAAGGAAATTTGAAAGGTTTGAAAGAAAAACAACTTTACTTACATACTCATAAATGAGGCCCAATGCTAAGATACTCAATAATACTTAATAAGCAAAATAACTGGAATAAAATCTATAAAATAAGCACTTTCTAAACTTATTTAGGTGTCCTGCTGAACTTAAAGTGAAAGTGAAAGAGAACTATTTGCTTACTGTGCTTGCACACAGAGGAATGTGACCCCCGTGTGCAATGAAACACACACACCAGTGAACACTACGGGGCAGTGAACACACTTAACTGGTAGGGTTGGGCGGCTGGGAAGCCCCAAACCACAGCGCCCGGGGAGTAGCTGGGGGTGCCTTGCCCTGGGCGGGGATCAAACCTGTGACCTTCCGGTTCCCTAACCACAACTTTTATGAATGATCTTTAATGTGAATATTTTGTCGGAAAAAAAAACAACGAAAAGAAAATTCCCAAAAAGTAAAAAAAAAAAAAAAAAAAAGATAAAAGGATAGAAACACCAAAGTTCATGAAACAAGTGACCAAAGCCATTTTTTTAAATTTATATTTATTCCATAAACATGATTACAAAACTCCAGTTACCAATATTACATTTTTCACCATACAGGCTGGTTCACAAATATTTAAACCTTTGAAACGGATACAACAGAAACAAAATACTAGAATAATTTACATTAAAATCTATAAAACAGAGATTAAATCACAAATTAGTGTCATTAATTAGCTGTCTGTTTTAATTTTTTAATCAGTAGTTGATGTACTAGAGCACAACACTCCCACAATAAGATTGGTCCAATAACAAAACTTAACAAAGCCACAGCTTTTTCTCTTTTACCATAGGATTTTTTTTTTGTCTTTCACAATTTTTGGCCTTAAGACAAAAAAAAAGAAAAATCCCATGATAATTCAGTGACCTTTTTCACTGCCTGTAAGGCAAAAGGACAGAAGCCACATCAAGAAACGACCTCACAGCACTTTCTAAGAAAAATATACACTTAGAAAATATGTTACAAATTGGCACGATGAAAAATATACAGGTTGTTAAAGTTTTTCCCCCTAGTTTTAATAATCCTCCTGGTTAAGATACCAGATGATACAAACAGGTCTGTTTTGTGATTAAAAAAAAATATATGTGAAATAAAAAACCATGAAGGTGTAATACATTCGTAAATATGGCACATGGATGGTTTTTTGACTAACTTTGTAGCCGATGCAAATGCTGCATTTTATACTTCTTTACAAGGGAAGTCCGTAAGTCTGTGTAGTTCCCTCATAGAAAATAAAATAAAAAGAAGAAGACAAAAAACAATTCAGAAAGAATGCTAGGGAATGCTGGGGTACTCACATTATTTTTTTTGTAAACATTAAATAACATTCAAACATCGCAAGAGGAAAAAGAAAAACAAAAAAAGATGCTAAATAAGGGCATCTGCATGCACAACTTAGCTTGAATATCATGGTTATGCATGCACATCGCTAGCAACACTGGAAAAACTCTCAAAAATAATTTGGTCTTGTTGTTCGCAAGAACGAAACATGAACATTCCCACTGATCGTTTTATTATGGTTTATTAGGGAATGCAGTCTTCACAAAAAGGAACCTCAAGATTCATCAAAACTCACCCTTTCATGATCTATACTGATTTATGGTCATTTACTGCCAGTCCAGTTCCCTCTGTACACATTTTATTACTTAATCCTTTTCTTAGCAGGAGGATGACATAACATTTTATCATGTATAACTAGGCATGTGCTAATATTCAGTAAATGTACTCTTTTCTCCTACATCTGCCTAAGATTATTTTTCCGTAAAGCAAATCTGGAGACCACAAAACTCTCTGACTGAGAGATATGTCGACAAGTCGTCTGTTTCACTGTTTACACTTAGCTAGCTAGCCAGTCGTAGCTTACGTTTAGCTAGCTAACCAGTCGTAGCTTACGTTTAGCTAGCTAACAAGTCGTAGCTTACGTTTAGCTAGCTAACCAGTCGTAGCTTACGTTTAGCTAGCTAACCAGTCGTAGCTTACATTTCGCTAGATAATGCAAGGTGGCATATGCAACTTGGTAGCTAGTAATTTTGAGTTGAGTGAATATATTGATATCAACAATATCACAATTATAAATTAAATTAATAAATAATAAAGTAATTTAATAACATTGCATTTTTATTAATGGTAACCAGTAGCTGACTGAATATCAAGATGTATTTTTGTGGCTATTCGTAAATGGTTAAAAAGGCTTTTATAAACAGTATTAAAATGTTAAACAATTTTTGTTTTTTGTTTTATTTCAATGGTATTATTGTTTAATTGGCACCATCTTGGAGATCCATTCAAGTATCGAGTTATGGTAATAATATTGTCCCTACTACTAGCTACCATAAATCTTTTGGCTTGATTCCCAAAATTAGATTTCTTCATTTTGCGCTGCTCTATGAAAACAGGTACAAATAAACACTTAGTTACGTATTTTAAATATCATTATACTGTGGTAAAAATGTTAAATAATTTATATTTGGCACATGCGTAGTTACAATGTAACTCTTCGGCTCAGTGGCTTTCTTTCTTTTCGCAACTCACCAAGCATGTAAAATCGAACAAAACAATGAAAAAAAAACAATGATATTGTTCTCCCCGATTGTACAGAAGACTCCACGAACCAATGTCTGCATATGTAACAACAGTAAAATCCGAAATTATACTCCAACCCACCCCGAGAGCGCACACATACATTCCCACAACCACAACCACATTAAAAAACAGCAAATATTTATTATGTAGATAAAAATGTTCTGTACACTTAATTGTTCATATTTTGGAACGTTAATTTTAAACATGTTTGATATAATCTTATTTTGTAAATAGTGCATATGTTCCTGTACAACAGCATTTCGATACTGGCAGAGAGGACTCAGGTCAGCCTATGGCACCGGTGACCAAACCCTCAATACTCGAACCATAAATAAACATAATACTAAAGACAACTATTACGATAAGACACGAGTGTCTTATACAAAAGTATGATGTCCTTTTCTAATTATGCGCTACCTGTGGAGTTCCTGAATCCATCTTTCCATATGGTTGGCACAGTAACACTGAAATACTCTCAACAAGGGGGAATACTGTACTAGAAAAAAACCTTTGACCCCTGAACAACAGAAGGCAACCATTTTGCAAGGTGGCGGGCTTGTTTTTTAAAACAATGTTGTTAGCACACAAATCAAACACTTATATTGATTGGCCTGTGACAGAGAGAAGAAAACACCCCCCCTCAACCCCCCCTAATGTTATACTACACCAGAGTATGCTTGAAGGTGGCTTTTAAAGGCATTGTCTTAAAAAAAACGATCAAAAAATAAATTGATTAAAAAATGAAACGAAGCAGCAAATGGCAGAAAGATGCAGCTGTGATGTGATACAGTGACTCCACTTAGTCAATAGGTAGCTTAGCAGGGCTGTCATGCAGGGTGTACCCACTTTCCTGTGGGCCAGGCAAAGGACTGTGGGTAAAGTCAGTGCCATGCAGCTCTGAAATGTATGTGGTGGTGGTGGTGGTGGTGGTGGTGGCTCAGACGGATTTGACAGGAAACAAGGATTGACACAGGTACTTTGTAAAGAGAAAATATTACCTCTGTTTCTCTACCAAAGCTGCCAATGCAACTCCTTTAATGTCCCTTTTACCCGCTAAAAGTTCATCACGGGCAAACTTTGTGGTGCTTTTGTGGCGGTACATCTTTTTGTGAGCAGGCCGGTGAGGAAGCGGGAGGCAATCCAAGCCAAGAGGAGGGAAGAATCCAGGTGATAGGAGTTTTGACGAGGTCTTATTATCACGCCCTGTCCCTTTCTTCCCCTTACTTGCCCCTGATGCACTGCCCCGTTTCTTAAGGTCAGCGCTGCTACCAAGTATTTTCAGTGTTTGGCTTTGGAGAGCATGCTGCCCTGGCGATAGGCAAGGCCCCCAGAGTGGTTCCACTGAGGCCCTCATGAAGCGTTGCACCTCTGCCATGCCAGAGACTATATTAGACAGGATGTTCGAAGGCTCTTGGAACTCACCCTGATCATCATCCGATAGAGCTCCAGCATTCGGCCAGTCCCCCTGAGCCCCTAGCATGTTCAGGGAGGGGGTTGGTGAAGGGGCTCCACTATCTAATTTCCTATCACGTTTAGCTGCTTTGCCTTCTAGTAATGCCTTGATCTTCTTAGCAGAATGTGAACCCTGTTTCGGGGGCTTAACCCTCTCACCTTTAGCCGCCTTAGGAGTTTTGGTCTTTTTGGTGCATTGTCCATTCTTTGCTCCCTTCTTTTTAGACCTCTTAACACCTTGAAGCCCTTCTTCATCCTCCTCCTCAGTGAAGGTTTGTAAGAGGTGTGTGTTTTGCGATGACTCTTGCTCCACTTGTGGGACAGTGGTGCAGCTCCACCTCACCTTAGCCCCTGCTGCTTCTAGAAACCCTCCACCTTTGGCACAATTCCCCAGCAGCTGTGGTGAGGGGCTGGGTGTGTCCGGTGGGGACATTTCGGACAAGGAGGAATGCCGGAACTTGTCCGGGGTGAAGTTTGATATGTCAAGCAAGTCAGTGGATTCCCGAAGTGGAGTGATCTCCTCCAGGCTTTGCTGCAGAACTAGCTGAGGGCTGCAATGTGAGAGGAAACCATCACTGATCTCACTCATCTCCTCTTCTCTTTCTCTTTCTCCATCTCTCAGGCTAAGAGAACTATAGTTGCTCGAAGCTGCAGAAAGAGATCCCAGGGAGTTAAAGCTGACGAGACGGCCCACGCCATTCTCAACTCGCGATCCCACTGGACTACGCCCATAATCGGTATCCGAGTGGGGTTCTGGCAAGAGTGGTTCTTCGAATGCCATCCTGCAGGTACCCAGAGGTACCTGGCTATACCCTGTCACAGTTGTGCCATCCTCTGCTAGTATAGGCATTGGCCTAGGAAAGCCTGTTGGCATGACCGGGGACTGAGTTGGGATGTCAGGGGAGAATGAAAGCTGCTCAACTGTGGGTTGAGAAGGCCAGTTGACGGGGTAGCTTTGTTCAGGGTGATCCGTCTCAGGAAACGATGTGTGGTGCGAGATGTGATTGAGAGGCTGTGGTGAGTGCGGGAGCTCAGATTCCGAGGGAGGGGAGAGTACACAAGTCTGAAGTGGTTGCAGGGGGGCTGCAACTTGTAGCAACCCTGTCTGCTGCTGGTCTGTAGAAAAATAAGTAACATTGGCACTGCTGGAAGAATCAGTAGCTTCCAAAAGAGTCTGTAGATATCCACCAGGAAGGAGCTCCACATTCTCATTAGTCCCAGGGGCAGTGGGAGTCAAAGTGCATTTTTCAACAGAGGTCTCATTTGTGAGAAGATTACTTTCCAAAGAGTCACTAAGGTTTTCAGGTAAACAAGAACTTAACTCGGTAAGTTCAGAGGCAGTGGGGTTTTCCTCCTTTTGTGCTTCCTGTAGCTTTTTAGCCCTCAGTCGGGCTTCACTTTTGAATTTCTTTATCTTCACTGTTTTATCTAGTTTTCTCCTCTCTTCTCTCTCTTGAGTTCTGCTTTTAGCCCTGGCTGGGTGTGTAGTTTTACCTGTCTGTACGTTGTCCAAGGCATCGTGTGTTGCAGCCCCTTGTAGGTCTTCTGTGCTTTTTACTGAGTCAGCCATGTCTTGTTGATTGTTACACAAGGCAGCAGCAGTTTGGCTGGGGATTGGAGTCTCTATAGCAGGGACCCGTTGAATCCTGAGTCTTGCGCTCCTTTGTTTGCGTTTAGGGGTAGTGCTCGGTGGCCTTTTGCAGCCATTGAGGCGTTTGGTTCTGTCTGCAGCTGCTAAGGTGTTCTGTTCCTGCTGTTCCTTTTCTTTTTTCTGCCAATAGGCCTTTAGAGGTGCCAGTTTTTCGTAGTGCAGTAAGATATCCGGATTTAGACTCACCATTGAGACTGAAGGTTCCACTCTACTTAACTTCACCTGCATGTGCTTCTCACCTTTAAAGCGGTTGATAATGATGTATTTAATGATGACGGGTGGCTCCTTTCGACACGACCGACGGCGCTTTTTTGGGCACCAATCATCGTCCCATTCTTTCTTAGGTCCGACCGACAGCTTTTTGCGCTTTTCTGCATTCCTCTCACTCTCTATGGAGTCCACATCGTATAGGTAGTCTTCTCGAAAAGCAACCTTCCTCTTGGCACGAAGGCGGTAGCTGAGCTGGCTGGAGGAACTAGAATTCTCCCTGGACAGTTGCCCATGGGGTTGTTGGGCTTGCCAGGTGTCAGGGGATGAGCCTGCGCAGTAGCTGTCGTCACTGAACTCGCCAGAATCCTCTGGCGAGTTACTGAGGTCAAAAAGAAAATTGCTGTTGGGAGTTGTAGGGTCCTCTACCTTGTCCTCGCTTGATTGGTCCATCTTGTCCTGCAAACTGTCTGTTCTGCTACACGGTAGAGTGGGGAAAAAGCCGAGCTGGGATTCGTCTTGCAGGGTTACCTCAGTCCGTTCCTGTGCCACATCTGGGTAGGACTCATAGCGAATTTTAAGTGAACAGACATCGGTACCCAGAGTTGACTCCTCATCCTGGAACATGTAGTTTTCCACATCTTCCTCACAAAACAGATTGACTGCCAGCTCACTGCGAGAGCACAAGTCTAACAGTTCCATTCGACTCTCGCTGATCAGGGACTCCAGGCAGCTCCAGTCTTGAGCCTCCTCCCCTAAGCTCTCGTATATACTCCTAGAGGTCGGATCGTCATCTGATTCACTCTCTCGCAATGACTTGCCTTCTTCTGCATGTTCATTAACTCCAGCCGTATGCGTAGGGCCACTTAGCAACTGATCAGATAGCACTTGGTCACCGTAGCGGCCATTAGTGGTGGCAGAGCTGAGGCACTGCATGCTGATGTTGGAGGATGGGCACGACTGGAAATCGGAGGTTAACCCAAGAACAGACTCGCATGATTGGTTCTTAGGAAGTAGACAACTTATGCAGTCTCCTCCCCCAGAATCCATGCTGGAGAGGGGTGGCCTGTCGCAGCTCTGAGGCACAGACCAGGGACTCACAGGCTTGGAGCAAGTGAGGGATGAGAGGGAGGAGAGAGATGAGAACGAAGAGAGGGAGGAGAGAGAAGTGGCTTTGGAGACAGAGTCATCATGCAGGTCCGTCACACCGAAGGGAACTTCGGCCACCTGACTGGAGGAATCCAGAGCGGGCGTTGATAGAAGAGGAGGCTCGGCAGGGTCACAGTGCGTCAGAACATGCGACTTGTCGGACAGGTGATTGTGTGAGTCTAAACAAGAAATACAGGAAAGCTCGCGTTAGATTAAGTTGTGTGGTCACTGCACAATAAAATATGGTATAAAAAGACAATTTAAAGGTAATTAACAGATTGTTGTTTAAAACATCTCCTATGCAGTACTGTGCACAGTGTAGCAGTACTGCTAATGTGCCATGTTAACATTATAGGCTAATTAATATTTAAATGCATTTGAATACGAAATCATTTAAATAATGAACATTTGATGCTCCTAACACAAGACCAACAGTCCCCTCTCTCTCTCTCTCTCTCTCTCTGCTAGTTTAGATGCTAATTCATCTGAGAGCATTACAGAGCATATTACATGACTGGGTTATTAAATAAGGAAATAACAGAATCTAACGTGTGGTAATAAAGTGGAAATATCAGCGTGATGTCAGGCTCTCCTGGAGTAGGAGTAAATAGTCCTAATTACAGACACTCCAGAGTGAACATTTCAGTCCCTACCCATCATGGTGAACGGAGAAAGATACTTGCATGGCAGCTTCGGAGCTGTCACTACAGAGCTTCGTACTGCTACTGAATAAATACAGCCAAGGACTGTCTGCCTTCACAGGATCGGACCATTTGACTGACATTTTAAACGACCAACCAGTTTTGCAGCAAAACGACTTTTCCATCAGAAACCGTTGCCCTTGTGGAGAGGTACTTAAACTACAACCTTCAAGATTCTGAAGTGGGTAAAGTGAGACTATTGAAGAGGCATCGTCACTTCAGGTTGGTGTTTACACGCTTCCCAAGATATATGGCAGTTGAAAATTGAGGCAAGCGTACAATCATTTAAGTTGTTAGATTTAGCGGAAATACAGTCTCTGGGCAACTACGAAATATAGACATCAACGTAATGTAGCTAATGACTAAAACTAGCAAGTAGCCATTAACTTTTTATGTGAAAATGTAAAGGTACAGTAATGGTGGAAACTAGATAAAACAGTGTCAATGAACATTGAAGTGGCTGAAAAACTGGTGTAGACGAGTCTATGCAAAATACATAGGCCGGTGGTGGCTCTAGAAAAATATAGGGTTTGTTCAGCATTCCATGTGACCCCTGGGACACCTCCAGACGTCTCTGACAGGTGAACACTATGTGTGATGAATTCCACCTGTTTGTGTCCTGTATTCATTCTGACAGGTTTGTCCTCTTCTAACAGGACAATGGACCACCACACACATCTAGAGACACCAGATTATGGTTAGAGGAACACTCATCTGAGTTTGGGGATTAGTCATTCACATCTAAATCACCAGATCTTGACGCTATTGAACACATCTGGGATGTCATGTGACATGCTGTGGAACACAGAAATCCTCCACCTCAGAATACAACAGGATTGTGGAGCGTTCTGGAGGAAGTTTGGGGTTCAGTACATACTGAATATTTCCACAAGCTGGTGGAGTCCATGTCCTGTGGGGGACCTACCAAGTTTTAGACTGGTGTAACAGATTTATTTGGATCTGCAGCATTTACATGACACATTCTGAACCTTTCAGCTGTCTGAAAATTTCTAGGACCTTTATTTGGAATGTTCTTGTAATCCTGGCTTTATTTTAATAAAACAAAACAAAATAAGCAGGATACTGAAAATTTTGAACTCTCTGTTGTCAGGGAAGCAAATCGCGCATTTTCGAACCTTTTCCCGAAAGCGAACTTGTAAGACTAGACCGGGCAGAGATATTAGGGACAGAATATTAGGAACAGAAGCCTGTCAAGAAGAAACACTGAATAGTAATGTAATTATGGTAATATAATAATAATAATAATAATGATGTTGATTTTTGTGAGTGAATCAATAGTTCCAGTGTAGAGGCTCGGTGTGTTTGTCGTACCGTTGTCTGCTGCGTTAGGAGGACTGGGGCAGCGCTCGGGCCCTGCGAACTGCGACTCCTGTAGGACATCCATCAATCTGGAGGAAGTCTGCACTGCATAAATGTCATTCTTACTGTCCGATCTGTGGACACACACACACACACACACACACACACACACACACACACACATACACACACACACACATAAGTGAGAAACGTATTTGCTCTCCTTGCAAAAAAACAAACCTATTTAAGCAGTAACACAAGACGCTGCCTTATCAGAGGAATCCACACCACCCCCCACCTCTCTTTACTTTCATTTTCTCTGTCCCCCCCCCCCGTTAATCTGTTTTCCTCCCTCCCTTTTCCTCTCACACGCAGTGTTACTGAGAGTTGTGCTATATTACATCACTCTGTCCTCTACGTGTCCTGCTCTGTGATGCGGCAGACGGGTGGAAAGGGAAGAGTTCGTTTAAAATGCCGTGGAAACGAAGTGCAGGTTTGTGCGCGTGTGGGATCTGGAGATCAGCTATCGTCACGGAGGTTCAAAAGAGACGCCGGTCTGGATGTTTTGCTTTGTTATTGAAAGGAAAACCAACTTCTGAAATGTAATTAAGACTTAAAAACCTATACACAGTAATATTTCCAATACCCAACACCAATACGCCATGGGGGAAAAAATCTGGTTTACGTTACCATTGGACATTATTATCATTCCTGAGGCTTTGTTTTCCAAATCACGTACGCCACGCTACTGCTAATTACTGCCCTTTATATTTAAAGTCTCAATACAAATTGGAAATGTCAACCACGTAAGGCTACTTTTTGGACAATATACTACACCAATCAGCCAGAACATTAACACCGCCTGGCCTCTGGACTCCACATGACCTCTAAAGATGTTCCGTGGTATTTGTGACTTTAGCTAAACATCCTTCTGTGAGACCGGACCAAACAGAGCACCCACCACCACCAACCACCCTCCACCTTGGTCTCCTATGACCCCGTCACCAGGACTACATTTGGTAGGTACTGACCACTGTGTACTCAGACACACCACACAAGACCTGCTGTATTTGAGACGCTCCAACCCAGACGTCTAGACATTACATTGTTAAAGTCACGGAGATTCTTACACAAAATCACAGATTTTTTCTCTGTTCAACACGTCGACTTGCGGTCTAACATATTCCACCCGTTTGACTGGCGCCACTGTAATGCTGGTGTTAATGTTATGGCTGATGGATGTACTTACACGTGTATTTTTTTAATCTCGATACGTGATCAACATGTGCTTTAGATGATTAGAGCGGATGAGTCATCAAAACCAAGGACACCAAGGGCTAACAAGGGAAATGTGTCTGTTTTGACTTCATGTTGTCTTTAAAATTCTGTTCCAAGACAAAAACAATTTACTAATGCACGTAAGAGCTGCGGCGAAGAGGAACAATGTCACTGTGACTTCATTTTAATTCAGAATAACTGAGGCCTCAAGCAAGATCTCAGTGAGATACACTGAAAACGTTACAGGGCATCAGAACCCTGCAGTCCCAGTGAATGGGTGTGGCCTATGTTAGTCCTGGTGAAGAAGGCGTGGCCTCTTCGTTAGTCCTGGTGAAAGTCATGGTGATGTGTGTACCTTAGTCTATGTACATGTCAGTTCTGTTACAGAAGGCGTGGTCTACGTAAATGTCAGGTCCATTACCGGAGGCGTGGTCTATGTACATGTCAGGTCCGTTACAGGAGGCGTGGTCTATAAACATTTCAGGTCTGTTACAGGAGGCGTGGTCTATGAACATGTCAGGTCCGTTACAGAAGGCGTTGTCTATGAACATGTCAGGTCCGTTACAGGAGGCGTGGTCTATGTACATGTCAGGTCCATTACAGAAGGCGTGGTCTATGTACATGTCAGGTCTGTTACAGAAGGCATGGTCTATGTACAT
>JAOVVF010000030.1:14764536-14788810 GCA_028565595.1 Duopalatinus emarginatus | reverse complement strand
GTGTGAGTACAGTACATTAGGAATAGGGATCAGGATTTGGCAAGGTGTGAGTACAGTACATTAGGAATAGGGATCAGAATTTGGCAAGATGTGAGTATAGTACATTAGGAATAGGCATCAGGATTTGGCAAGGTGTGAGTACAGTACATCATGAATAGGGATCAGGATTTGGCAAAGTGTGAGTACAGTACATTAGGAATAGGGATCAGGATTTGGCAAGGTGTGAGTACAGTACATCATGAATAGGGATCAGGATTTGGCAAGGTGTGAGTACAGTACATCATGAATAGGGATCAGGATTTGGCAGTGTGTTTTGCAGTACGGTGAATAGTATTTAGCAGCTTCGTACCCGGATCCTGCAGCACTGTGCGTAGGTTCTCCTGCTCTTTGCCGTACTTGGCTTGATCCCCGTGTGTGAGAATGCGGTACAATTCATAACTCATGATCATCACACCACCTCTCCTGTGCCAACTGGTCAGAGCATTCACACGAGAACACACCGACTTCACCGTCGCTAACTCCATCACCTGGAGGTCAGAGATGCACATATACGGTACATCACTTTTAGAACAAGTATGATATCTTTTGTTAGTGGTTACAGCTATACATACGGTGCATAGAATAAAGAAAGTAAATACACAATGTTCCTAAATAAAAAACAATCAAACACACTCACCTCCATTTTCTTAGTGCTGATGCCGCGCTGCCATTTGTCGAACTCGGCCTTCCAGTTGAGCACCGTGTTCAAAGGACACACCACCAGAGCCGTCTTCAGCTCCACCAGCTCACACGTCAACACCGTGTGCAGAAACGTGATCACCTGAAACGCACACGCGACGGGTCACTTCCTGTAAATGGCGTCACATGATCAGATCTACTTCACCACACACACACCTGCAGCGTCTTTCCGAGGCCCATGCAGTGGGCGAGAAGGCAGCCAGAACCAGGAGACGATTTCACCTTTGCTATGGACTCACAACAGCTGTCCCACATGAACTGCACACCTACACACACACACAACACCACAGGCATGTGTGTTAGAAATCAACTCACACACACACACACACACACACACACACACACACACACACCCCTTACCTTGTCGTTGGTGAGGTTTGAGTTTACTCAACAGGTGTGCATTCACTTGTACCAGACATTTCCGTGTCGCATCATTAAATTCTAGCACCAGAGGAACAGGTCTGGGGGCAGGGGTCTCGGATACTATCATCACCTGAAGCCACACACACACACACACACACACACACACACACACACACACACACACACACACACACACACACAGAGTTCGTGCTCCACAGCTAATTCACTCTTATAAATAAGTAAAGCGAAGACGTTACTGCAGACATGTCACCTCCGAGTCATCTCGTCCCTGTTCTCTGCTCTCCTCCTCCTGTCGTCGTTGTCTGTCTCTCTCGGCCAGCCTTTTCCTCCTCTCCTCCTCCTCCCTCAGCGCCTCCTGCGTCTCCTTCGCCAGCTGCTGCACCTCCAGAATCCTTCGGATCTTCCTGCGGCCCTTCGGTGTGCTACTGCACTCGTCTGGGTTCGTACCCTCCGAGTCGGAATGTCCACCAGCGTCGTCCTGATTTGCAAACACACGATGCCGTGGGTGGTTTATACTCCTATACTCCTTCTTGAATACGCAATGATGTTCTGTTTTACAGTACTAAAGCACGTTGAAAGTGCACTTGTTTTTTTTACCTGTCTAGGAGGTGTGTGGGGTTCACCGTTAACATCTTCCTTGTTCGGCTCCACAGCACTGCACAGCAATCCATCAAAAAGCAAACAAAAATCTGTAACTCATCTCACTGTACTGTGCAGAAACAGGAGATTGCGACTGCATCGCACGATTTTGCTAACTTTATTGACGCCAGGCTAAATCTAAAACCTGAACATATCAGTGTTTAAATAATCATGATGCTACATTGGTTATTAACCCCAGATTGGCTGACTCACCTGACATCCTCGTCCTCTGATCGGCTGACCTCCTCACTCAATGCCGACTCCTCACTTTCTGATTTGTGGTCATCGCTGCTGACTGTAATGGTGGAAAGTGAGAGATTAAGTTGAATAAATTGTCTGTTTCAGCTTTTTATCATTGGCTGTATATTAATTCCTGTCATTTTTCTTTGTGTTATGCAAGAATCTGATCTCCGATTTTATTTATTCCACCTTGTTCATATCTTTCCCTACAGCTTTCGAGATATCTGAACGAGATCACCGCTAAAACATCCATCATTTTACAGAGAGGTGTGCTTCTGTACTCTTTCTGGAAATCTCCATCACTTTTTTCCTTACACTTATTTCACCAGGGAAAAGTTTTTGTCTTTAATTATTTTTATTCAAACTGCTGTAATTCTGTCAATCTTTGAGCTACAGTCATGGAAATTGGCAAACTTAGACTTGGGTACACTGAGATCAGTCATGTTAAATTACAGACAGATATTACTCATACGTGTCTTTTAATTTAACTCTAATATTTTCTATCTGGAACAGGTAGAGAGGTATAAACTTGGCAGCCCCCTGGATTTTCCACAAGGCAGTAAATACTAACAGGCAAAGTAGCTGTTACTTAAGAATTCAGGAATGTAAAAAGAAAAAATCAAAAAGAATACTTTAAACAAAATTTTCCTGACCAACTATTTGCTTGGTTTGTGGTGTTTCTTTCACTTTTCTCGTCTGATTGGCAGGTTTATCACCGTCATCTTTAGCCGTCTCCTCCCATGGGGTCAGGCGATAGCGCAGCAGGTGGTGACGGGACCGTGAAGGTTTACCAGGACTGTCTGGGTCAGAGCTGTTATCAGTCGCCTCACCTATAACATAACAGCAATAATAAACACACACATAGGTCAGAGGTTTATAAATCCCTGATGCCGTCACTGGTAAGAAGCACAGATCTGTTTGACTCACTGCAGTTTTGGGCTGAACACACAACAAACTAACCAGTACATATAACCATTCTGTTGCTGCAATTACCCAGATGTAATCCTGACTATTTTTACCGCTGTGATATCAGAGGTGCAGGATGCTGAGCAATTAAAAAAAAAAAATTTTATACAAAACATACAAACTTACTTAAAATTGAGAACATTGTAATTTATAATGATTACTTCTAAATTAATGAATTTACCTAGAGTTAATAACTTCAGTTACCCAGAGTTACCTCTAAATTAGTTAAGTCACCCAGAGTTACCTCAGAGTTACCACTAAATTACATCAGTTTCCTCAGGATTACTTCTGAGTTACCTCTAAATTACTTACGTTGTCTAGAGTTACTTCAGAATTACCCTCTAAATTAATAATTTACCTAGGGTTACCTCAGGGATACCTCCTTCCTCAGGGATAAATTCCTTCAGTTGTCCAGAATTATGTCCAAGTTACTTCTAAATTACTTAAGTTGCCTAGAGTTAGCTTTAAATTACATCAGCTACTGAGTTACAGCTAAATTACTTTAGTTGCCAAGGTTTGCATCAGAGATACCTGTTAAATACTTCAGTTGCCTAGAGTGACCTTAAATATACTTTCGTTGCATAAGGTTACCTCAGTTACCTGTAAATTATTTCAGTTACCACTAAATTAGTCAAATTGCTTAGATACCTTTAAATTCTTTCAGCCTAGAGTTTAAATTACCTTAGTTACCTCAGAGTCATTCAAAATTACTTTAGTTACCTCAGAGTTCTCTAAATTACTTTAGTTACCTCAGAGTTGCCTCTAAATTATTTCAGTTACCTCAGAGTTACTTCAAAATTACTTTAGTTACCTCAGAGTTAACTCCAAATTACTTCAGTTACCTCTAAATTACATCAGTTACCACAAAGTTACCTCTAACTTACTTGAGTTACCTTGAAATTACCTCTAAATTACTTTAGTTACCTCTTAATTACTTCAGTTATCTCAGATTACTTCAAAATTACTTTAGTTACCTCAGAGTTAACTCCAAATTACTTCAGTTACCTATAAATTACTTTAGTTACCTCAAAGTTACCTCTAAATTACTTCAGTTACCACAGAGTTACCTCTAAATTACTTTAGTTACCTCAGAGTTATCTCTAAATTACTTTAGTTACCTCAGAGTTATCTTTAAATTACTTTATTTACCTCAGAGTTACCTATAATTATTTCAGTTACCTCTAACTTACTTTAGTTACCTCAGAGATACTTCAGAATTACTTTAGTCAGCTCAGTTAACTCCAAATTACTTCAGTAACCTCTAAATTACTTCAGTTACCACAGAGTTACCTTTAACTTACTTTAGTTACCTCAAATTTACCTCTAAATTACTTTAAATACCTCAGAGTTACCTTTAAATTACTAAAGTCACCTCTAAATTATCTCTAAATTACTTTAGTTACCTCAGAGTTAACTCAAAATTACTTCAGTTAACTCAAAATTACTTCAGTTACCTCTAAATTACATCAGTTACCACAGAGTTACCTCTAAATTACCTCAGTTACCTCGAAATTACCTCTAAATTACTTTAGTTACCTCAGAGTTACCTCTTAATTACTTCAGTTACCTCAGATTACTTCAACATTACTTTAGTTACCTCAGAGTTAACTCCAAATTACTTCAGTTACCTCTAAATAACTTTAGTTACCTCAAAGTTACCTCTAAATTACTTCAGTTACCACAGAGTTACCTCTAAATTACTTAAGTTACCTCAGTTACCTTTAAATTACTTCAGTTACCTCTAAATTACTTTAGTTACCTCAGACTTACCTCAAAATTACTTCAGTTACCACAGAGTTACCTCTAAATTACTTCAGTTACCCCTAAATTTCTTTAGTCACCTCAGAACTACCCCTAAATTACTTCAGTTACCTCAGAGTTACCCCTAAACTACTTCAGTTGTCCAGAATTATGTCCGAGTTACAGCTAAATTACTTAAGTTGCCTAGAGTTACCTTTATATTACTTCAGCTACTTAGAGTTACAGCTAAATTACTTTAGTTGCCAAGGTTTGCATGAGAAATACCTGTTAAATACTGCAGTTGCCTAGAGGTATCTTAAATTTATTTTCGTTGCATAAGGTTACCTCAGTTAGCTGTAAATTATTTCGGTTACTCAGTTACCGCTGAGTTGCCACTAAATTAGTCAAATCGCTTAGTTAACTTTCAGCTACCTAGAGTTTAAATTACTTCAGTTACCTCAGAGTTACTTCAAAATTACTTTAGTTACCTCAAAGTTACTTCAAAATTACTTTAGTTACCTCAAAATTACTTCAATTATCTCAGTTACCTTTAAATTACTTTACTGACCTCAGAGTTAGCTCTAAATTACTTTAGTTACCTCTAAATCAATTCAACTACCTCTAAATTAGAGGTAGGTGCCAGGTCTAAACTTCAGTTACCTCAGAGTTGTCTCTAAATTACTTTAGTTATATTGCTGCTAATTTTATGATTACATTTGCAATCTCTTACGGAATATGACCTGCCTCTATCCTACAAAGATGCTGTTTACTATACAGTATATTCTATACCATTTAAAATACAGCTATATTTAATTAATAGTGCAATAACTACTTCTGTTTCCACTGAACAAAATAAAGCAGTTCCTCACTGTCTTCAGCATTCTCTTCCTCATTCTCATCTCGCTTCCTTCTCGTCCTCTCCTTCACACCATCCCCATCCTCGGCTGTGGAACCTTCGCCGCCTGACGTGTCGTCTTCATCAGAGCTGGATGATAAGTTGGCTCTGATCTCGGCCAACAGGATGCGTTTAGCAATTCTACACAGATCAAGAGAGGAAGAAAAGCCAATTGGTCTTATTTCGATTCAGTTTCTCAGACACAGGCATCTGTTCTTAAATAGCACACAGAGGCCAGATCAGTGCTGATTCAAGATTCAGGACAAATGAGAAGATACGTTCACAAGATAACAAAAAAAAAAAGACTGCCCATAATTACCGCTTTCATCTGGATACAACTGATTAAATATACTATTATTACTACTTATTTCAATAGATTTAAACGATAGCATGTTACTTAACCCGCTAATAACACAATAAAGCTAACACAGCAGGCTAACTACTGCCAACACCAGTAACACAATGATCAAGATACATTAAGTGAGCTTTTACATTAAATCAGCTGTGTGGAAATTTCCAAGGGAGAAAAAAAAACAAAAAACATCCACACACACACACACACAAAGGATTTCTGTAAGCATTCAGCATGAACATGTACCTGTCTTAGAAAAGCGACAGAAAACTAGTCTTTTTAATGTACATCTTTTTAATACGGCTTGCAATAAAGCAGGTTAAGCACTTGATTTGTCACCTTTGCTAGCTTAATTTTTAGTTTTTGTAGCACAAAGCTACAACAACATGCTGGGAAGAACAAGGCTTTGGTCTGTAAGACACGTTGGCACATCTGCGTCTTTTAAATGTGGATTTGCTGGATCCATAATCTACGACACTCGAATGTTAGACTAATTGGTTTGGGACAGGAGCTCATCTCGGAGCTCTTTTTGAATATTCGTTAGCGAGACTGAAGCCTAACGTAGACCTAAGCACATGGACCGCCTAGTTATACATTACAACAGCTAGAAGACTTTCATTTCATAGGACATTTTATTACAGAATTTGACTTGGCTTAGTTTTTCTGACACCAGAGTTAGATCTGATGTACACTCAGAGCGCATGGTGAATAAATAAACTAAGACAATGGTTTATCGCCTCACTGTAGGGGACCTGTACCGCTCCCTCGTTTGACCAGAGTAAGACTAGCGCCTGTCCGTGTTGGTACAAAGGGTTCGTCGGTTTTTATTTTTCCGTTAAACTCGTTGCACGTCCAGCAGCCATCTTGATTTCTGATCAATTGAACAAGAAAAGCAAAATGAAGGCACAGAGACGAGACGAGTGTGGGGTAAATTATTTTATTACAACGCCGCTTACATACAGATACAGTTTGTTTATTTGTGACCCGTTTGGGTGCATGCAATTTATTACAAGTTCAATAACAAGGAAAAAAAAATCTTAAAATTTGAACTGAAAATTGGCATGCAGGCATTTAAATGTACTCTTTCGTTCTTTTTGGTTGGTTGTGGTGTGTTCCAGAAAAAATGAACAGCAGAAAATGGTGAAGAACATATAAAAGAAGAGACAAATAGAAAAGAGTCAGAGAGAGGACGAGGGGACGGGAAGAGCCAGGCTGGCAACCAGGTAAAGCGACTCGTCCAACACTTTGCTGCAGAGTGACAAAAAGAAAACATGAGGGGGGAAAAAAAGAGAAAAATTCACATTGTGGCCTCGACTGATTGTTTTTTTTTTTAACCCCACACACAGCCTCGGCTCTGGTCACTGTAGACGGCAACGAGAGAATATCCCAATGAGTGAACGGTGCCAGGTCGAAAGGGTTCAACACACACACACACACACACCCCTCAGATTTACGCTAAACCAGTGGACTTGTGTTATAATCCAGAAGAATAAATGCACTATAACATTATAATTATATAATAATAAGAATAAATTAAGTTAAGACAAGACATGGAGATAAAAAACATGAGACTCTGGGAGTTTTCTTTATACTTCACACTAGCACACGATCATTCAAAAAAAACAAACCCACACATACACCGATCAGCCATACCATTAACTCTGCCTGTTTAAATGGCTCTGACCTGTAGAGACATGGACTCCACAATACTTCTGAAGGAGTCCTGGGGTCTTTGCTCATACACACTAGTAAATCTTGGGTGTCCGTGTGGTTCACTGGTCGTCCCTTCTTTAAAACCCTTCTGCTAAGTTACTACCCCCCGTATACTGGGACACACCCCACAAGACCTGCTGTCTTTCAGACGCTATGACCCAGTCGTCTCAGATCCTTACTCTTGCCCATTTCCCCTGCTTCCATCAGCTTTAAGAAGCGATTGTTCACATTTTGTCTAATACATCCGGCCCCTTGACGAATGCCCTCGTAATGAGATGATTAACGCCATTCGCATCACCCGTCGGTGGGTCTGACGGGGGTTAACGTCATGGCTGATTGGTGTACATGACGCAGTAAGGCTACAAATCCGACAGGCTGAACGATTCCTCTAACAAATCGGAGGTCGGACGTTTTATTTCCAAACTTTACTACCTACCTGCAGTTGCTACGGGTTACGTTTTTGCCTGGTGCGTTACGAACGGGCGCTAGTTTATAAAACAAGTCCAGCTGTTAATACAGGCGCGAAAACTGACTCATCTTCACCTGATACAACTTCTACACGATACACGGTGTAGGCTAATGGCCATTACTCAGGGTGTCAATACTAATGGTCTCTCTTTCTCTCTTTATCCCACTCACAACGTCACAGTCACTCACATCAGGCTAATACGTTAACAGGCTAAAATCTGAGGTAACTACTGACTATTAAGTGTGATGGTGGGTGTGGAGCAGACAGAACAGACACTAAGAGAAAAAAAGAACAGAAAGAAAACGTCAGTACTTTGATCTGAAATTGTGCCTCGCCTCAGCAAACTGACCGACAACACAGTCACCAACAAGAGCAGAAACACGGGACGAAGACTTCTCCTCTAGAGACTCGAACAGACAGGTTTCAATACTTAAAGCCGATATTCTGGGGGTCCGAGCGTGGCGGGCTGGGTCTGAACCGGTTCAGTTTTCTTTTGTACTATATACACAGGAGGCTCATGGCGACTTGCTAACAAGCTAGCATGCTAAATGCATGAACAGATACACGTCCAGCTGGGTTTTGGGAAGTAAAAGGCCGGCCATATCTGAAGGATGTTAGAGCTTCAGACAGCAATGCAAAAAAAAAAGAAGATATACAAAACAGAAGTGCGCTTTTTTTTAATAGGCGGAGCTTGAGATTGATTTCATCAGCCAATTGCACACTTGGTTTATTATGACCTCACTAGCAGCCTCCTTATGCTGGTCTGTGTAAAATACTGGTTTAATGACACTTGCTATGCGTATGCACTGTGCTGATATCAAGTCTAGCTAATGTTAGGCAGAATCTTAATCACTCTAATTGGCTGAACCAATTTGATCTAAGCTCCGCCCATGCTGAGCTACGGACATTTTTATAAGTTGTGCTGAGACGGTGTTAAAGACAATACCGGAACGAGACCAAGGTCTTCCTCATATATGAAGTACACCCCCCCCCATCCCCACATCAAATACGAATTGGATTTATAAGATTTCATCGCCAATCTTAGTATCTGCTTGTTGTTTTCCCCACCTACCGTTAGCAAACCATACAGCCCTTGAAATGTCTGACTGACAATATTGCACTTCCAGAAGCGTCAGGCTGTGGCCTACAACACACACACACACACACACACACACACACACACACACACACACACACACACACACACACAGAGACAGACAAGACACACAGGAGTAAGTGCTCACCTACTAACAAAAACCACTGACAGGTGTGGGGGTGTAGCCAAAAAAAAAAAAATTTACCTCAGAAACAGTCCAAGATAAGAAAAAAAGCTACACAACAGACTGGGGAAGAACATAAAGGCCATAGATGTGTGTGTGTTGGAGGACCTACGCGCAAAAAAAAAAAAAAAAAAAAATACTTGTCAAGCGATCTGTTTCTTTCGAGTGAGACCTCACCCTCATGAAGGCAGCGTTTGTGAATAATTTAACCGTTACACACAAATCAGAACTTTCACATGAAAGCTAATCAATACTTTAATCTTCAGTTGTGCAAAAAAAAAGAAAAAAAAAGAAAAAAAAAAAAAAAAAAAAAACAGACCAGCCATGCGTTTGAGTTAGACTGTAAAGAGTCTGGTGGTGAAACCGCCCGACCTTTCATCACCATGCATGTACAAGGACAGGAAGTCGAACATGTTCAGCTCCTTCAGCTTGTACACTACATAGGGCGAAATTAGGAAGGCGTTTGGGACTGGCCCCAACTAGATCATCACAGGGAACTACAAAGCAGACCGAAAACATTTCTGTGGGTAAATAAATAATAATAATAATAATAATAATAATAATAATAATAATAATAATAATGGATAACATCGAACGGCTGTTTTCTAGCTCCGCCCACAGGGTTACCCAGGCAACAAAAAGTATGAGAATTCATCACATACTTGAGTCTGAGGTACGACACATACAGCTTCATGTGGTGGTGGAGGAGTTCGGGTAATACGTTTAGTACAAAGGATTTACAACTGGTAGTGAATTGAGCAATAAAAGACCTGCAGGGTCTGAGAACTCCTGGGGGCGGGGTCTGAGAACGGGGGCGGGGTCTGAGACTTTTTTGAGATGGCCAAAGAGCCGCATTTCTAAGCTCGGTGACGACAAAGACACACAAACAAAATAAAACACCACGTACGAACGTATATATCCAGGAACAGGCCGTGTTTTGTGGCACGCTGCCGCGCGCTCCTAGCAACCACCATGGCTACGTTGTGAAAAGAAATTCACGTACAAAGCTGCTGTCTAACGTTTCCGGAATCGCTCCTCATGGGCCGACTCTTAACCAAACAACAGTCTGTTCAGCTTTAAGACAAATTCTGAATGATATAAACACCATAAAGACCACTGAAGCTTCTCGCTTACTGTCGTTAAATAATAAAAAAAAAAAAAAAGCACCTAAGAGGAAATTCTCCCACCACATGATCCTGAAGGTCAGACATTAACGAGACCAAACAGCTACACAAACACACCTGCGGACGAAATCGGGTTTCTACCTCGACTGTGAGACCAGGACAGCTAGAGCCACTGTCGTATTGGGAGAACGTAAACAGCTAATGCTAACGAAACTTCAATGGAGATGCTACACTCGTAATAAATAATCAGCTAAAAGTAAATAAAACAGCACGTCGCTTGAATCCGCTCCGCTGCGCAAGAGACACTGGACAGCTCCATCTCGGATCCCGAGCTCTCGGATTGATTATCTGAACGGCCCTGGGGCAGGTTTACATCCGCAGCAAGATCAAGTTGTTCCGTCGGCTTTGTTGTGAAAAAAAAAAAACAGGAAGGAAATGCAGCCAACTAGACGTGTGCTGATATCACTGGTTCGTGTCCTACTAAAATTTGACTTTGACCCAGTGGTCTTGATATTTTCCCCACATATGTAAGGCATCCTGATTATTAACGACGGCTTGCGGGAGGAATCATCAGCACACGCCTACAGCTTCTGTCAGTCTACAACACTGGATAGTGCGCACTACATCACAAAAAGAAAACGTTTCTGTATTTCAGGTTTAGTGTGTGTGTGTTACATATTGAGGCGGCGGAGCACGAGGCCCGTGCTGGCAGCCGCCCGGGTGTGTCGCGTGCGCACTGGGGCGAGGGAGGGTCCCGAAGTGTGTGAGCTTTTGAAGCGTGTTTGGATGCCGGCGGCGGAGGCATGTGTGTCTGGGGGTTTGACGGGGTTCAGAGGTTCAGACTGAGACGGAGCGCTTCGGCCTGCACACTCCGAATCCAAACCGTACCTATTCTCCACATCATCCTCATCCAACATGACCGGGGACGGGTCCACGTCCACCTCATCTCCTACACACAGAGAGAAAGGGGGTGTGGGGGGGAGTAAGGGGAAGAGAGAGAGAGAGAGAGAGAGAGAGAGAGAGAGAGAGAGACAAGGTGAAAGAATAAACAGAGAGAGAAATGAGAAGTGAGGGATGTTAATTTTAGGGCCGTGTTAATATCTAACACCCAAAATGCATTTAAATAAATAAATAAAAAAAATAAAATCTAAGTGCCTAAACGGTCTTTCATGAACAATAACAAATCGTGACGTATGAAATCATCACCATACCCGACGACTGCTGGAACGCTCCGGATAACATCAGTGTGACGTCACTTAGCGGTTTGATCTTCTGGTCCAACTCGTCCGAGTCGCTGCTGTCCGATTCCTGGTCGCTTGACGAACTCTCGCTGTCCACCGCCGTCTTGGCCACCTTGTGAGGCAGACCTACGGCCCTTCTGACCTTCGAGCCGGAACCCACGACTTCGGCGGCTGAGGAGGAGGACGACGACGACGAGGAGGAGGACCTCTCTTTGAGTTTCCGCTTGCGCGTGGCTCGATCTTGGCAAGGGGGTGTGGTTTTCACCAGGCCAAACAGGCACTGCTTTCTGACTTCCTGATTCGCGTCGCCCCCATCGCTGTCGACCCCGCCTTCCTCCTCGCTGGTGGCCAGGGCGGCGGTGGCGGTCTGCAGCAGCACGGCGGGCACTTCGTCCGAGTCAGAGTCCTCCTCTAGGCCGGCGTGCGCGACGTCCGAGCGGCGCCGCCGAGGCGTCGTCTTGACACGCGGAGAGCGCTTGTTCTCCTCCGCCATCTCCAGGTCGTCGCCTTCGTCTTCGTCTGTGTTTTCCTCCTCCTCCTCCTCCTCCATTACAGCACCTCCTTTCCCCTTACACTTCTCCACCTCCACCTTCACCCCCTCACCCGCCTCCTTTCCGTCAACCCTGCCGTCCACCTTCTCCAGTTTCTCCTCCTCCTTCATTTGAGTATTTACACCCTCCATGTCAACGGCGGCTAGAGTCCCCACGGAGCCAGCGTCGGCGTTGGTGTCGGGACCGGCAGACGTCTCCAACGGGACGGGCGTCAACTTGACCACCAGTTCCTTGGTGACGCTGGCGCCTCTCGTAGCCCGGGGTTTCCGTTGCCGCGGTTTGGCTCGCTGTCTCTGAGGCTCCCGTTTGACCCCGTACAGCTCCCGATCCAGGGCTTCCTGCAAAGATTTACAGACATCAACCATGACTTCAGGATACTTCACCGCTTCCTACCTCAATAATTCTGAAAACAGGGAAACAATTCTGAGATACCTGCAGGGCGGTGTGCGCCTGGCGCAGATCCTGCAGGATGGTGCGGAACATCATCAGCCTCCTCGCTCGGCCCATGTCCTCCTCCTCGCTCGCCTCCTCGTCCCTCTCGCTCTGCATGAACTCCATGAACGAGCGGTTGAGCGACGTCGTCATGTCAACCACGCGCTGCATGCGCTCACACAGACCTCTCGAGGGGGCGGTGCCGAGCGGAAACCCCGGCCCGGCACCGCCTCGTCCGCCCCTCGGCTTCCCGCGGCCTGCACCCCCTCCGCCGGCCCGCTTTCGTGCCCAGATCTTCTCCAGGTTCTGGAGCACCGAGTCGCAGGCCAGCACCAGGTCCACGAGCGGCTCCGGGCTGCACACGTAGCAGTACCACTTACGCTCCTCCTCCAAGATGGCCGACAGCTCCCGCCGCCCGAGGTTCCTCAGTACACACTTCTTGCAGAAAGCGTTGCTGCAGTAGTCGCAGCCGATCAGGCTGCCGCCTTCCGCACACCACCTGGGCGAGCGGCCAATCACAGTGCACTCAGGGTCAGAATCATGTCTATTTATCCCACCCCCCCACATAGCTCATGTAGTAGTATCTTGGGTCGGTTCCTACCTGCACTGCTCGTCCATCCCCTCCGCATCTTTGCTGATGTCATCACTCATGTAGTATTTAAAACAAGACTGGGGGCAAAAAAAACAAAAAAACAACACTGTTACACTCCGGGCTTCCCACAGCGCTCAATACAGGAGGCTTGGCAAGTTTAAATCTTGCGCATAGCCTCGTTTTGTCCTCTTACTACAACTCCGCTAAGCTTCTCTGCTTTGCTCTGCTTTGCTCTCCTCTGCTCACTGCCCCGCCCTCACCCACACGCTCTCTATTCCCACACACCCACACACACAAAGTAGCACAGCGGTAAGAGGATTTAGCCTGTAAGAAATGTTCAGGATATGTAACGTTCATCCTTATTTGTTTAATTTTTTTAATCATTAATTTATATAATTATTTATGTTGCAGGCTACATTTCCATATACTTTTAAAAAAAAAAGTTTTTTTTGTGTGTGTAACATGTTCTTAACCTGTAGCCCAATTCCACTGTCCCTAAATCACTTTCTGAGTTAATTAAATCATTTGTCATCTACTTCAGTCTTGATTTTGATAAATAAAAAAAGTTCTTCTGACAACTTTCACACATCATACAAAAATATCAAAATCAAAAACATACAATCACAGGAAAAAATTTAAAGACGCCCCCAATGAAATCCTTTGTGTTAAACATATTTAAATATGGACGTTTGATTTTTATTTAAATGGTATTAAAGGTTGAGGGAACAAAGCTGAACGTTGTGTTCTTAAATTGTTTATAAAACAGATTTCTTAACATGACGTATACAAAGTCGTATCATACATCATATCGCCATTCAGCTAAAATATATTGGGATATGATTTTTTTTGGTCGTATCGCCGAGCCCTACGTTCAACGAGTCCTTTTCTTCACTCAAGCCACCGTGTTGGTTCCTCAAAGTGCCAAACAGATCACATTATGATTTACAACATATCGTCAGATTTTAAATGTTTAATTTAATTTAATCCTCCAGCTTATAAATGCTTCACGTTCTGTAAAGTTTTGATCAAAACGGTCAAATTAATGCAAAAACCAAGCCAAATGGAGACTCCTGAAAGAACCAATATCTGACATGCGAGAGACACTCACTCACTCACTCACTCACTCACTCACTCACTCACTCACTCACTCACTCACTCACTCACTCACTCACCTTGCAGATGAGCACTTTGAGTGCAGGGTGCTGGTAGACCGAGTCTCTCTGGAAATGGTTCACTTGCTGACCACAGGCCGTACAGTTCACTCGCTCAATGTCAGAGCCTCCTAAACACACACACACACACACAGCTGAACACTACAAGGTTCACCAAGTGTACAGAGCCACATAAATCAGATCAGAGCGTCTGTATGGGTAGTCGGTCAAGCCCCAGGCTCACCTCTCCGTCTGTCTGTGAAGTCTTTATTCTGTTTCACTCGCTTGCTGCGAAATTCAGGACCCCTGAACTCGTCACGGACCTCGTTGGCCACGGGTTCGGGCAAGACGAACACCGTACCTGCGGCAGAGAAAAACAACACAGCTCTCAGCCCCCCTGAAATCATTACGATCGACGTATTTTTATAACACACAACGTATACGAGTCAAAGCCATGTCCCATACACACACCTACCTAAAATGTCATGTGGCACCACCTTCTGTCCAAGTACTAAAAATGTGGCTTTTAAATGAAAATACTTTTCAAATTATTATTATTTTTATTATTATTATTATTATTATTATTATTATTATGGCCTGAATTTTTAATTTAAACCTTCCAGGTAAACCAAATACAATTACAAATATCAATAGTTTAAAAAAAAAAACAGTAACTTGTAGGTTCTCACATATCAGTATGGCGCAACCACAAACATGGGACTTTTATTCTGAAGTGAAAAAGTAATAACAGTCAACATTATCATTTAGGAGGAGCCCAAGTGATATTTATGTGAGTGAAAAGGTTTGTAGACGTCCCTGTTATAAATATCGATGAACACAGTTCTGTTGTACTCGCAGTCAGACTGGAACACTTCCCATATCAGGTGGTACAAGCAGAGGAAAACTAAGACCAAATGTTACTGACAAATTTTATTTATAAAAATGTTAGCAATGGCTAAAGCTAAATCGAAGCGTCCAAGTGAAAGCCTGTAACTTCGAAAAATGGTAGGAATTTTTTTTTATGTTTAAATATGTGGTTGCACCACCTGATTTTTTTTGGGTGGTGAATTCCTCAAAAATTTGCAATATTTAAATGTTAAACTTAGCAAACCTGAACACCAAAAGTTGATTAAGCTGTAATTTACAGCTAGTAAATCTCTAACACGACGAAGATTTGTTTCAGCCCCGCCCCCTAAGCGATCCCAAGCCTCGAGCTCAACCCCACCCGTTAGAAAAGCTCTACTGTATTGAGATGCAGTACCGGGCTACAGACCTTTGGGCAGGCAGGTCGTGTCCGGTTCACTGGAGTTGACGGACAGCACGTCTTCGGTCCCGCTCTCGGAGGAGGCGTCGGACTCGTTCAGGCCGCTGTGCTTCGTCACCACCAGCGGCTTCCTGGAGATTACACGAGTGGCAGAGCGTGTTTAGTCTAGGTGGAGGTGTGCGTCGGTGTGTCTTGTCGACAGTTTTGTCATAAGTACACCTGAAACCGAGACTGACCTTCTGGAACGAGCGGCCGAGGTCTTCGTCTCAGAGGAAATGTTGGACTGCATGCACTGAAACACAAACACACACAGCAGTTGTCAGGTCAATAGCTGGAGCTTGTAAAATGGGTCTTTTTTTAATTACATTTTTATGTATTTATTTTATACGCATTCGTATTTATTTATGAGAGTCTGAAGGTTTACCTCTTCCGCAGCTCGTGCCACCGCCTGCTGCTGCTCTATGAACTCTTTGGTCATCGCACCTGGGAACAAAGACGAGTAATGAAACCAGTCGGTTGTTATACGGAGCAACACTTCAGTCATGACCGTTTATAAAGTGACAGGTTCTCACCACTCCAGTGCCCAGGTAAGCCGTGTTCGCTGCCCTGCTCCCCAGAAACTGCAAGAAATGTGTGCAGCTTATTGATCAGGAGTCCCAGTTTACCCCCGCCACTTCTGCTGCCCCCAGCCACCGGTTCAGGCCTAGGATTGGGGGGTAACAGAAACAAAGAAACAATAAGAAAACATTGCAGCAGAACACTAAACTCTGAAACGCCAAAGACACCGGACTTAGGTCTTTGGATTAGGATCCAAATAAGTGTGTTAAAAAAAATTCTTAACGAGACAGGCGACAGAAACAGAAAGGTTTATTTAAAACCTCTTTATACAGACAGGCAGAGTTCAATCACCTTCACTACAACCCGGGAAATAAATCGAGAGCGAGGGTTCAGGTGAGGCAACAAGTAATCACACGGATATTCACCGATACGTTATAACATGTAGCTACATATATGGGCAAAAGTATTGGGACACCCACTGGTGCTTTTCTGCCATCAAATGCGAAATCCATAGGTATTAATATGGAGTTGGTTGCTTTGGGGGTCTTTCTACAAGATTTTAGAGCAGCTGTGAAAATTTCTGCCTATTCATCCAGAAGAACATTTGTGACATTGTTGGGCTGTTAGATGAAAGAACTTGTGGTTACAGCGCCAGCGAGTCCTGGTTCGAGTCCCGCACACCGACAAGATGTGACCGAATCAAGGCACCTAACCTGCAACTTGCTGTCTGGATGGGGCTGCCCACCACTTCGACCACAAGCGTTCACTAGCGACTGTGCAAGCACAGCGGTCAATGAGTCACTTCACTTCTACACAGGACGCAAGTTCGTTACCGATCCGTCACGTGAATCGAGGACGCAGTTCTGGTTCACTCTTGCTGTCCGTTCGATAAGAAATGTTTTTAGTTTAGTTGCTTTGTAGAGCCTGGTCTAAAGCTCAGCTAGCTGTGGGTGGGGGCGTGGCCTCATTAGCATAATGTACATATTCGTCTCAGCGATTTACTAATTGTTTATTTACAGAAACAAAAAGATGTCTCACATATTTTATACAACCGTTTTGTCAAAGTTATTGTAAAACTAATTTATTTTTGAGTTTGTTACCATGGATAAAAGACACACTACACATACACACTACCCAGCATCCTGTTCTGGTGATTTATGTTGTGTTTTTTTTTTTAATTAATTACTTTCTGACCTTATTAAATATCCAGAAAGTCTTTTATTTAAAAAAAAATGTTTCTTAATAAAACATTCCCTGGTGACTTAATTACACTACTGATTTATCTTTACATTTATATTTATTCTAAATTCTTCTTAATAACTGAATAAAACACCCTAATGAGGAGAGTCCCAACACACCTACACTCCCTACATAGGTGCCCTATATAGGGCACACACATATTTACACGGCTAGCTGCCAGGCTAATGCTAACCTGTCTGTGAGAAAACATTCTTTGTCTTTAGCTAGCATGCTAAAGAAAGCCGTTTATATATGTGTGTGGTTTATATAAAACAAAGTGTAACGTCAGATAAAACTACAACACAAACCCTGAAACGGAGACATAACCAGACTGGCTGCTTCTCCTCCGACGTCTCCTCGTTTATTTATATATTTATTAGCTTAGCCTAGCTGACTAGCTTCTGCTCTGCTTTCCATAGAAACCCCGTTCGGGTTTTTTTTTCTCATTAGCCAGTTAGCTTAGCCTGTGTAGCTAGCTAAGGTTAGCCTGTTTGTTGTCACCTGTGGACGCCTCCCCTTACCTCAGCACCTCGGCGGACATCCTGCGCTCCGTCTGAGGCTCACCTACACCGTCCACTGTCCTTTAAAAGCCCGACGAGACGCGACCATCATCCGTCCGAACCGAACTGCGACAGACACGGCATGTGAACCCCGTTACAAAATCTCACACACACACTGCGCCATCTTGCCGGCTGCAACTTTTGCGCGCGACGCATTAAAATGGCGACCAGAGTCCGGCGCGCTGACGTCACTTCCTGCTCATGTTAGCAAAAACTGAAAAACTGATCAATAAACACATATATATAAAATATAACTCAACTATTTAAACTTTTAAAATAAATATGTAACTATAAATCACACAGTTTACACATTTGGAGGTCCACAAATCTAAAATGGAGACCTTTTACAAAATTATTTAAAAATCATAACGTTAGCTTGTTGCTAGCTAAAAGCCAAATTTGAATCTGAAGGAAATTTTTTACTTATAAACATAAAACACTAACATACCCGAGTATTGACAACATAACTTATCTCTTCATAAGGGCAGTCGTAGGCTTGTGGTTAAGGAGCTCAGGTTCGAGCCCCACAACCAACAAGACTAAACTGGCTCCCAACCACAACTGCCCCCCCCCCACCCCCCTCCTGGGTTTCCCTCCACTCTGAGCATATGTGCTTACTGCCCCCAAGTAAGGGGGAAAGCCATGGCCTTATGCTCAGAGAACCGGCACCGGAAGGTCCCGGGTTCATCCCCCTCACAGCGCAGGGCAGGGCAAGACACGACTGGTGCCCCCAGTTGCACAGTGATCAAAAGAGTAGTTCACTTTCACAGTAGTTTTGTTCACATTACCAATATTCTCTAGTGCCGCCAACCTTGAACAGATGAGACATCTTTTCTGTTTTATTCGACTCATTCTTTTTCTCTAAGCATCATCACTTGACTGGTTAAATGAGCCATGTCATCAGATCGCCAATAATGAAACAATAGTCTAAATGAAAATCTGTGAAACTCTTCTCTTTCTGAAGGGCCTCTGGACTAATGAGCTGCATTACGTTCTATAAACACATGAAAGTGAATAAACAGCAACAAAGGATCTGCTGGAGAAGTGAGTGAAAGTGGAAGCCTCTTCGGACCACTGTGCAGTGGAACCTCACCTCCGCAAGTGAACCATCCATGAAGTGAAACACACGCTAGGGGCGGTCAGCACAAGTGGCCAGAGCCGAGTGGGCGGCCCTAATCCGAAGCACCATGGGAGCAGTTGGGGGTTAGGTGCCTTCCTTGAGTCTTCTTGGTCATGGGGCTCGAACCTGGAACCTTCTGGTCTCTTAACCACAAACTTACGACTGTTCCCTATATATTTGGAACCACAGAATTCCCTAGAATATCTTTGGATGCTGTAGGATAATTTCCCATCAGTGGAATGCCCAAACATGGTGGGTTGTTTCGCTAATTAGTATAAAACACAACTATGAATCAACCATGAATGTAGCTTTAGTGTTGTTGTACCATGTAGCTATTACCACAGCTTTCCAATCATTAACCCAATATATCTATGCATTGACGTAGCATTAGACTTTGATAATAACACGTTAGCTAAAACCCATAAAAATTCCATTCAAATACCCCTAAGAAAATCAGATTCTGACTGTTTATCATTCAGGCATGCTTTATTATGAGTTTATATACATTATGCTGGTTTACATAATGAATAGTTTAAAGAAGCCTAACTAGTTCATTTTAGAACATTCCCAATATGGTGTCAGTTATTCACTTGTTACATAGGCAAAGAGCATGTACATGCTTCAGCATATCCCAGTATTTGATCTATTACTCACATCTTAGACACACATATATACAAACATACAGTAAATACAAAAAAGGGTAGAAAGTAAAAAATATTGAGCTTATTTTATGTACGTTATATGTATCTACACAGTTAACATCTGATTTACTTCTGCTCTTCAGGATTTGGTTCATCAGAAGTCTGTGTGTGTGTTTTGGGTTGCGTGTGTACGTCCGCTTGAGAATGTGGAGGAACACTGGCATGTTCTCCTTCCCCCTCGTTATCAGACAGCAGCCCGAGTCCCGTGTGACATAGTTGCCTCTCGAGCGCCGTGATTCGCTGTTTGAGACGCCTCTGCGTGCTCGTGAACTCTCCTAGTAAGCGGGCGAAGCGAGTCTGCAGGATATCCAGAGCCGTATCCAAGCGCTCCACTCTCTCCTCTGTGTCTATGACGCCTAGCCCTCCCGCTGCCACGCTCTCGTCCAGGAGGCCCTGCTTTCTCAGGATTTCCCTTCCGCGCTCTTCCAGAACCTTCTGAGCATCTGGATACTCTGTCACAGCTTCCATTAGGTCGTCTTTTGAAAGGCAGAAGAGGTCAGAGTAGCCAATGCTACGTATGTTAGCCGTGCGCCGGTTGCCCATCTTGCTACCTTGAATGTTAAGGATGCTAATTTCCCCGAAACAACCGCCAGCGGTTAGCAATGCAAATTGTGTGACACCATCATCTGCCACCACAGCTAGCTGCCCCTCCTTGATGATGTACATTTCCTTCCCAATATCACCCTTCCTGCAGATGTAGTCCCCGGGACTGTACACTTGAGGACGCAATTTCAGAACCAGCTCCACCAGCAGTCCGGCTTCACAATCTTGAAAAATACGGACTTTTTTCAGTGTTTCCAGGTGGACGTTGATGGCGATTTCGGCCCTCAGCTTATCCGGAAGGTTCTTCAGCACCTCCTGTTCGTCCACAGTTTTCTTGTTGGTCCAGAGGTAGTCGAACCACTTGATGACGCGCGTCTCGAGGGTGCGGTTGACTTTGCGGAAGTGCATGTAGTGCTTGATGGCGTCGATGCGTGCCTGGAACTCAGCCCTCGTAGCATTCATGTTGGCAATCATGGAACCCACGTTACCCACGATGGTGGCAAAGATCAGCACGCCTACCAGGAAGTCGAAGACTACAAAGACAAACTCCTCATCCTTCACTGGAGGGGGCATTTCTCCAATGGTGGTTAGTGTTAGCGTGGACCAGTAGAAGCAGTACAGATAGCAGAATGCTAGTGTTTGGTTCACCTGAGAATACACCCATGTATCCGAGTTGAGCCCCAGGGCCTTGGAAATGGCGTAATATATGCATGCGTTCCAGTGGATGATGACCAGGATGTAAAGGACGAGGTTGAAAATGCGAAAGGCGTTGGGGTAATTGGTTCGAGTCTCTGTGCGATCGAAGAACTCAAACATCCGTGAAAAGCGGAGCAGACGGTTGAAGCGAAGTTGGGGTATGTAGCCTGTGACGAAGAAGAGCAGCTCGGTGGGCAGGATGGACAGAATGTCCAGTTTAAACTGCAGCGTGTAAATGTAGTTGTCTCTTAACTTGACCAGGTCTTTGACCAGCAGACCCTGTTCAAGGTATCCTGAGAAGTTAAAACAGATTGGACCGTTACAAACCAGGGACAAGACATGTCAAGCCAACCAATGGCATACTGCTATTCATGCTACATTATGGGGCTGCATGACACATTTAGAGGACATCACTATCGGTCCCCTGTCCCCATGTGTCGGCTCACAGATGGCCACGCTTAGCTATAAGTGAAAAAGGAGAAAACACCCTAAGACCACAGGTAATTTTGTTCTCTTGAACATCTGGCACGAATGGCCGTCCTTTTACTAGTATTTCACTTCTGTTAGCCTCGAGTTTCACAGTATGCATCGATCAGACATAACATTAAAACCACCTCTCTGAAAACCCACCAAGACTGGAGGATTCCGCAAGGCAAGGTGTTCTGTGGTATCTTAAACCAAGACATTAGCATTAATGGGCCATTTTGGTAGGAACTAACTACTGTACACACCACAAGAACTGCTGTTGTAGAGACGTTTTGACTCAGTCATTTCAAATGCTTCCTTATTCTTGCCTACGTATACCCCACTCCCTTGGCAAGTGGCTCTGTAACAAGATTGGTGTGGTTATTCACGTCACCTGTCAGTGTTTTAGTGGTTTTAATGTCGTGGCTGATTGGTGTACAAAAATACCAATGAGGGAAATCAGTCACATTTCCTCGTACCTGTCCTCAGTCGCATACAGGTGTCTAATATGTAGACAAAGTCACAGATGTAGTCCAGCCCCAGCCACAGGAAGAAGTTCTCGTTTTGTAGATCATCAAAACACGCTCTGTAGAAGAATAACAAGGTTGATAAAGGTTGAAGTTTTGCTCAAATGTTCCACAAATGTTTGACATTACTCAGCCTTGCTGCCAGCTACAAAGTCTGGAAAAACCGACTGCATTGAACTCAATCTAATATTGGAGTATTTGTTTAAATTGGAAAAAAATGGAAAGAAATCCAATGCAGTCAACGAAACCAATTAATTCCTCCCCTAAATCCATCATTCTTTAAGCATTTTACATTTTTGTTTATAAGTGATACAGAACTGCACAGTCACTGTTTTTATCTGATGATATAGTCTACCTATTCTTCTACGTCTTTTCCTGTTTTGTCTTATTATTATTATTATTCTGCCAGGCATTTGTCTGCTAACTCGTCCCACAGTTTTTGAGTTATCGACATAGGACAAACACAAAAATGTCAGGTGTATTACGGAGATCTGTGCTTACATTTTGCATGTGGAAAATCATTTCTTTTTTCACAGTGCTTATTTTTCTTCCAGGAATTACAGTTTTCATCTGCTTAAATGGAGATTTCCAGTCAATTCTTAAGGTACAGCCATTGAAATAGGCACGCTTGGAACTGTGTACACTGAGACGCAGGTCAAAGTACAGACAGATTGCACTTATCCTCCTCATTCTATCACTCATAATATCACTCTGTTCCTACTGGGAGTAGCTAGAGCAGGTGATGTCACACTTCACTAATCATTCTTGTCTGAAAGCTTTATATTTTCACCTTAAAACTCTGTTTAAACTGTAAATTGTTCAAACAGTTCAAATATCTGTTCAATACAGAAAGCATCTCTACCATATGTATGACAATAATTTTTTTTTAAATACGTGCATTAGTTTAAACCATCACAAATCAGACAATTTCTCCTCAATCCACACATTTTTTACAGCAAAACAATCAACCACACAACCTCTTTGATGCAGTTACAGGTCAGATGAAATGTAGTTTAATAAAAAAAAGAAGGAATACATAAAGTCTCCTGGGATCAGGTGTAGCGTTACAGTTTGGAAAGACAGATGGTTTGTCTCTCTCTAAGGACACGTCTGTCTGTGTCCATCAGTACAGACAGCAAGCATGTCTATCCTATTAGTCACGCTAGTACAGTTCTCTCTCTCTCTCTCTCTCTCTCTCTCTCTCTCTCTGTCTCTCTGTATCTCTCTTTGTCTCTCTCTCTGTCTCTCTCTCTTTCTCTCTTGCTCTCTCTCCCTTACTCACACATAAGCACAAGCATTCACTCATTTCTTTTAAAAACCAATCATGCTTCATATCACGATCATAACAGTGACAATGTAATGAAAAGTCAATCATATATAATAGTTTATTTTTATAACTACATAAACAATAAGAGAAGGTTTTTTTTCTCTATTTAATATCAGAAGAATTCATTAAAATAATTATCAAAGTCAACAAGGTTTAAACGCCTGTCACAGTGTCACAAAGCACTGACACTGGAGACTCCTTACACATAACTTCTAATAAACGTCTCCTTACAGAAACCTTCACAATGTCAAACTTTAATCTGTTTATTATTATTATTTTAAGTCCTTGGTGACAAGCTGTTAAACTTGAAACTGTAACACACCAGAACAAAAGCATCAACATGCAACAAACGGTCATTTGCAGCTGCGCATTATAGAAAAGAAATTTGGCCAATCAGAACCCAGCATTCAGCAGTGGGAAGAAAAGAGCGCTGTATGTAGAGCATTTTATAATAACTTATATTTTATAATTTATAAATCAGCAATTTTAAATAAATTGTTCATATTATTTTTATTATTATAACCTAGAGTGCCAGAAAAAAACAGGTACATATGATGCTATGCAAAACACACAGTCTGGTGGTGTCTCTATAACAGTGTGGGGTTTGTTTATCCACCGTTCCACACTGGACCCCTGGGACACTTCCGGACGTCTCTGAGTCCACCAGTTCATGTCCTGTATTCATTCTAGTGGGTTTGTCCTCTTCTAACAGGACAATGGACCACCACACATGTCGCCATAGAGACACCAGATTATAGTTAGAGGAA
>JAOVVF010000030.1:14725033-14735033 GCA_028565595.1 Duopalatinus emarginatus | reverse complement strand
TCCTGAGCTGTTCTCTGTCTGGGCTGCAGCACCGGCGGGTTGCCAGGTTCACCAATTATAAGCGACTCTGGGTTCATTTTTCTGTCACTTAAAGTGTAAATGTTAAAATCCACAGGTTGTGTTTTTGTTTCTAGTGTGTTTATGATTATTTTTAGAGTCTTAGAGTGAAAACATTAGTTTATTATTTCTAAATTAATTTTCTTTTGTTTGTTTGTAAATGAATCCTCTTACAGTTTGTGTTCAGTAACGAGGAACCAGGAACGGACAACTTTTTTAACTAACTTCCCCCCAACACTGACCAACACACACACACACACACACACAGACAGAGACAGACACAGACACACACAGACAGACACACACACAGAGACAGACAGACACACAGAGACAGACAGACACACAGAGACAGACAGACAGAGACAGACGCACACACACACCTGACAGCGTAGCACTGGAAAAGACTGTCTGGATACTCCGGCTGGTACGGCTGCTGACTCTCCACCGATCCGAACCACCAGGCATCGTCTATAATACTACGGAAACGCTGACCTACACACACACACACACACACACACACACACACACACACACACACACACACACACACACAGAATGGATTTATACAATCCACACACATGACCAAACCACCCTGGACAACTCTCAGGGGACCTCAAATATCAAACACACGCTGGACTTTTACCTGCTTGCCAGTTGCGTCCTTTGGCCTCGTTGTAGAACTGCTGTAGCACCAGAAAATCAATGACGTCAGGCATGTCATGATACCTACACGAACAAAACCACCATGAGTGTGTGTGTGTAATTAATACGCTCCTCTCTACAGCACCCAGGGAGCAGTGCGTGTATGTGTGTGTGTGTGTGTGTGTGTGTGTGTGTGTGTGTGTGTGTGTGCGCGTGTGTACGTACTTCAAGCTGAAGGACTCGCCGGTCATCTTCCCTGAGAGCGGGTCCAGGAAGGCCAGTTTGAGGCAGCAGAGCGTGGGTGGACCCACCTCATACTTTATACCCACCACCTTCACACACTCCTGATCCTACAACACACACACACACACACACACACACACACACACCGTCTACAGTGAATGGACAGTGTCATTGACATTCATAGGCCCTCTGGTGGACGTTCCTGCAGTCACATGCCAATTACACGCTCCATCAAAAATCCTGCTGTCCAATCAGCATCCTGATCTGCCACACCTGTGAGGTGGACAGATTTTTCTCGACAAAGGAGAAGTGCTCACTAACACCGATTTAGACAAATTTGTGAACAATATTTGAGAGAAAAAGGTCTTTTGTGTAGACAGAAAATGTCTCAGATCTTTGAGTGCTGTGGTATAAGAGAAGTAGAAACCTGTGTGTGTGTGTGTCTGTGTGTGTTACCCTGAGGTCCAGTCTGTTCCAGGGCTGTTTCTGAGGGTTAATGCTGTAGACTTTGGCACGACGCACCGCCCGCACATACGCCTGGTGACCCTGCCGGAAATATATCAGCTACAGAGAGAGGAGGGAGGGGGGAGGGACAGGAAGAGGGAGAGGTAATACCAGTCTTGTGTACTGATTTGTAATAATCCCTCAGTATATGAGTGTAGTGTTTGTGTTTGTGTGTGTGTGTGTGTGTGTGTGTGTGTGTGTTACCTCGTCTCCCATCTGAGGTAGGAATGGAGATCTCCTGGGGACGGTCTCCGTTATCCAGGGTGGGGGAAGCCACTCTTCGAGCTCTCCGGCAGGAACCGCCTGTTGGTGCGCACAAACACACACATGCCAAAATGTTGTTTTCTTTAAATTATGTAAAGATGTAAGTTTTCTAACTAAAATCATAAATTTAAAAGCGCATTAAACTGATTTTTATAAACCAGACAGGTGCATTTCCTGCAGAAAACACGAGAGCGACTGCAGCTCTGCAGTGGTAGAATCTGCTGAATGTAAATCAAAAGATTACCAAATAGTTTGAGGGGGTGCAAATACTTTTGTTCTGACAAGTGATTGTGTGCATGTGTGTGTCGAAGGGGTGGGACGTTTCAGAGTCCATATCTCACACTGATGTACAATACATTTTGTGATTCTCTATAGAAATGAATGGGGAGAAACGAGAGGGATGAAAATGGGCGTGGCTGGTGAACAAGTGCAGGTATCCAGAAGTTGTATACAAGCAATCGTATCATCAGTGAGATCTAATTTTTAAAGCTGGAACGGTGTCGATATCTCAAAAATTGCCGGAGTTGAAATCCGGACAATAAAAACCCTGACGCAATAATAAGAGAGGTGCATTTCCTGCAGAAAATGCGAGCATGATTGCAGCTCAATTAGTCTTAGCAGTTAGCATTATCAATTAGCATTAGGACAAATGTTAGCATTAGCTATTAATACCATTCTAAATGACAATGGAGTATTTGACTAGTGAAATGAATGGGACGAAAAGGAAGATATGAAAACGGGCGTGGCAGGTAAACGACTGCGGGTATTCAAAAGTTGTGTAAATGACTGTGTGTCCTTAACAGGACGGACGTTTTACAGTTGGAAGAATGTCGGTATCTCACATCGATGTATCTTTTAAACAAACATTTTGTGATTCCCCATAGAAATGAATGGAAAAAAGCGAGTGATGAAAACGGGCGTGGCTGGTGAACGAGTGCGTGTATCCAGAAGCTGTATACAAGCAATCATGTCATCAATGGGATCTAATTTTTTAAGTTGGAATGGTGTCAATATCTCAAAAATTGTGGGAGCTGATAGCCAGACAAGAATCCTGACATAATAATAATAATAATTAAAAATTTTTACTTTCGGATAACGATAGTGTCATTTCCTGCTGCGATCACCACAACTAATATGAATGAACTGTCACTAATGCAGCGTTCCGCCACCACAGACGTCTCGTCTCACCTTCTGTTTAGTTTGTTTGGCTTTCTTTTTCTTCTCCTCTTCCTCCTCGTCTTCCTCTTTCTTCTTCTTCTTGCGACGCTCCTCCCCCTCTCTTTGCCCTCCGCCCTCATCCTCCGAGCTGCTGCCCCCGGTGATACGAGCCGGCCTCCTGATGGGTCGCTTGGGCGGCTGGAGGTTGATCCCTGCGTCTGCCGTCCAATCAGAGTACTCGCTGGAGGAGTCGCTGGAGGGGAAAAAAAAAAGGTAATGAAATGTTATGATGTGGGCGTGGCTAAAGCCCCGCGAATGGGGTTAATACAGGACGTGAGCGTGTGGGTGGGGTCACCTGGAGCTGCTGGCGTTCTCCCACTGAGCATCACCTTCAGAGGAGGCTTCACTGTTCTCATTCTGATCTTCCTCCTGCTACACACACACACACACACACACCCCAAACTTAGCCCGAGAAAGTAAATCGCTCTTAAATCAGATATATGTTCCCTCTCTGATCCACTGCAAGGCTAAAAAAAACCAGAAATTCAGGTCATGTGGATGTTGTACCTCTGCCTCGCTGTCCGACTCGCTGAGGCTGTCCTCACGCGTGTCGGTGAGCGTCCGTGCGCGTCTCCTCTCCCGCGCCGACCGCGTGTGATAGGCGTGTCGTTTCTGCTGCTGTTTTCTCTGAGGTCTCCGCAGAGAGCGTCCCGAAACATCGACCGGCTCCGCCTGAGGAGACCAAACAGGTAAAAGGATGAAGGAAACTTTTAACAAGGAAACTTGTGTGTGTGTGTGTAAGTGAGAGAGACAGAGAGAGAGTGAGAGAGACAGAGAGAGAGTGAGAGAGACAGAGAGAGAGTGAGAGAGAGTGAGAGAGAGTGAGAGAGACAGAGAGAGAGAGACAGAGAGAGAGAGACAGACTCACCCGTGTAGTATGGGCAGGTTTTTTCTTCCTCTCCATGTTGTACAGAGACCGCTCCAGTTCTCCTTTAGCCAGCCGACTCTCCTCCATTATCCTAAACACACACACACACACACACACACACACACACACACACACTTATTTTCTTCCTCGAAACACAAACAGCTAAATCTCACTATTTTCTTTTAATGCTATAAACCCATCATGTTACCATATACACTGAAATGCCAGATAAATAGTACTTTAGTGGTGGTGATCATTGTGTCTGAATGACTCCATGCTAACGGCTTCACTCAGACTGATGAAGCTGATCACTAGCTTGTTGTACGTACACATGTGGTATTGCTGCGTATTTTGCATAGGTTTGTCTGTGTCAGTTTTTCTGGCATTTCAGTGTATAAATCTACATCGATATGAAACGTTCGGATCGTTTGCTTGCATCATCCTGCGTGCAGTTCCTGCAGAGCACCTGAAGACTCCCGAGGGGACTTCGTTCACGAGCACGCGGCGGCTCCAGGCCAGCAGGTCCCTCTCCGTGGCCATCTGACTGCGGGGGGCGTTGTTGTGCATCTGCCGGACCCCTTCCACCTGACCGCTCCTGCGCAGGCCGACGTTAGGGGGCGACAGAGGACCGCCGGCTGCTTCACCGCCTGATCGACAGGTAAACAAGTCCGGATGAATGGGCTGTTACTACGGAAACGATAACGTATTCATAAACATAAACTCATGCTAATGTCAGACCCTCCGACCAATCGGAGCGCAGCGTGGTGCAGTAACGCTAAAGAGCCACGCGGTATTCTGACCTGCATCCTGATTTCCTGAGTTGAGTCTCTCGTCTTGTTGGTGCTGAAGCTGCCGGATTAAATTGTCCAGCGGACTCTCTTCATCCGCCTCATCCGCCGTCTGCTGCCCAACCACCTGTTCCACCACCTCTCCGTCACCTAGGCAACAGTAAAACCTTTTTTTATTTGCTACTTCTTTCACACACACCTCTAACTCAAAACGAGCTCATCCGCAGCGACTTCCTTCTCGCGATCGGCTAAACCTTGCAAGCGCCGTGTACCGTTAGCCATGTAGCCTAGCTGAGGCACCAGCTGCTCCTCCTTGCAGTTCTCTCGCCCTGGTACGAGGCGCTGAAAGCTCGGAGGGTGCGGGTTCCCGTCCACGTCCACCAGGAACGGCGGAGGCATGAGGTGCGGCGCCTGCTGCGTCTGCTCGTCCAGGACGTAGTTATTGGAGTCGCGGATGAGCGGACGGAAATCCGTATGGAAGAACATCTGATCCGGGATCTGGAAAGGAGCAAAACAGATCAAGCACTTTCGTGTTTTTTTTTTTGAAGGCCTCAGAACCCCAGAGCGTAAATCGAGAACACGCACCTTCTCGTAGGGTCGACTGCAGCCGAAGCCGAAGATGAGCAGGTGCCCGTGTGAGTCCGTGCAGGCGAAGTGTTGACCATCCGCCGAGAACTTGCAGTCGAACACGGCACCATGACCCTGGCCTTCGATCTGAGAGAAGGAGAAGAGAGCAACAGATGGAGAGATGAGGCGATTTAGTCGCGAGTGACGGATGGAGGGGTGACCCGACCAACAGACGGCGGTTTAACGCTACAGCGACACATGCTAAAAAGTGAACGCAGGCGGGAACTGCCCGAGAGCCTCACCATGTTGAAGAAGTTCCGGATCTTGCTGCCTTTGCTGAGGTCCCAGACGTAGATGTTCCCGTCGTGGCCCGCTGACAGCATGATGCGCCAGTCGAAGGGGTGGGGCTCCAGTACGAAGACCTCGTCGTCGTGACCCTGTGAGAAATCAAAGCACAGGCTCAAGAACGCGCCCGTTTCCGTACAGGTCATAACACACACACACACACACACACACACACACACACACACACACACACACACCGAGAGCACATGAAGCAGCTGGCCGTTTGTGGAGCCCCAGACTTTAAGAAGCAAATTGGAGACGGCGGTGACAACCGTCCGATCGCTGCGGTCCCACGACACCATGGTAACCACCAGCTTGGTGGTCTTGTCCTCCCCGGATGCTGCAGAGCTCCTGTGGGGAAAAAAAAAAAAAAAACCCAAACGGAGGTCAGCAGGACGTTTACCACCACCGCCGGCGGTAACCTATACCTCACACAGCCGCTCGGTCTCACCCAGGCAGTTTGGTGCTCATGTCCAGCACGAGGCTCTTCCACTCCTGCTGCTGGTACTGCCAGATCCGCGCCGTCCCGTCCCGACTGCCGCTCACGAAGCGCAGACTGAAGCACAAAGACAGCGCAAGAAAACGTGTGTGAACGAGAGAACGAGTAACGGACCAGACTGTCATGATACGGAAAGGAGAGCAAGGCGGCCAATCAGGACGAGGCAAAGGAACCTCACCTGTCGCTGTTGTTGCAGAACTGCACGGCGACCACTTTGTCCTGGGAACGAAGAAGCAGCCGTTAATAAAACCCTCAGTTACCCTCACATTTACACCTGCGGATAAATGCAACGTACGGAAGCGGGCGTGGCATCAGGCGCTTCGAGTTTGTCAGTGTTTGAAAAGGAGGCGTGGTTTGGTGTGTTGTGTTTTGTAGGCGTGTTCGCTCTCGGCTGATTGTAACCAGGGAACAAGGCGTGGTTTGTGGGAAAGAGGCGTGGCCTCTGTGCTTGGCAATCTTAGAAAAAGAGGCGTGGCCTTTTGTGCTTATCAGTCTTAGGCAAAGAGGCGTGGCCTCTGTGCTTGGCAATCTTGGGCAAAGAGGCGTGGCCTCTGTGCTTGTCACTCTTACGTAAAAGGCGTGGCCTCTGTGCTTGTCACTCTTACGTAAAAGGCGTGGCCTCTGTGCTTGTCACTCTTAGGAAAAGAGGCGTGGCCTCCGTGCTGGTCAATCTTGGGCAAAGAGGCGTGGCCTCTGTGCTGGTCAATTGTAGGAAAAGAGGTGTGGCCTTGGTTTTTGTCAATCACACAGTTTTAACAGTACATCCGTCTTACCCACCCTTTATTTAAATTTCTGATCCGTTTAGCTCACAGACCCTAGGTTTTATTTTTCTTACTGTGTGCAAGTCCAAGTCCGACAACTTCACAGGGGTGTCTCCACCCAGGTAATACACCCTGATCACATGATCCGTCCCTCCAGTGGCCAGAAACATCCCACCTGAAGCCAAAATCACAACAATGTCAGCATGAACAGATCTGTCCCTACACAGAGCTGGGCGATAAAACGATAACGATAATTATCACGATATAACGCTTCCTCCATAGAGGTATAAAACGCAGTCGATAGAATCTGTTCCGTCCATGTTTTGACAGACACCACTGAACTAGAGTTACAGCTGTTTCAGGTTTGGTTGAGGCACAGAGTGCAAGCGTAGCCACGGCTTAGCCCACATGCTAATGTTCGGGTTGCTACTAATTTGTTTTCTTTTGCTTACATTTGAAAGCGGCTTGAGTTCATACTGAGGATTTATACAGAATATTTTTGTTTATTTATTTGTGTTTTCCAATTATTTAAAAAGGTTTGAGTCTCTACAAGGAAAAGGATTCAGTATAGAGGTCGAGTTTTGAGATTTGATTTTGTGTTAATACTTTTATTTAATGAGAATTTACTTCGTTTTTAAAATCTGAAAGCTTTAAGATTTTATCATTTTAAGAATGAAGATTATTTTATTTATTTGTGGTTGACGAACTAATTTATTTGGAATACAGTCAAGTAAAAGTAATCAAATTTAAACCAGATTTTTTTGATATCGTCACCTCTCACTTAGAATTAAAACAGAACCTTTAACTGTAACAGAAATATCGTTTGATTTATATCGTGATACATATCGACATCGACTGATAAAAAAAAAAAATATCGATATACTATTTTTTTCTATATCGCCCAGCCCTACCATACAGACATCTACGTTTAGATTTGTAAATGTAAAAGTAAACGTGTGTGTGTGTGTGTCCTCACCGGTACTGAAGGAGCAGCAGGATATTTGAACACCAGGACGAGAGCGCTCTGCAAACTTCACAGGCCTGTCGCTGTAAAAACACACACACACACACACACACACACAAATTTCCAATACAACACATTAGGACGGGTTTACAAAACAAAGAAATGTACCCGCGCACACACACACACACACACACACTTACGAGAATTTCATTGCGAGGCTGTTCCACTGCCAGAAACACACCATACCGTCGGCTCCTGTTGAGGCCAGATAGCGTGTAGAACCACAACAGGACGGAGAGAACTGCAGATCCAGTCAGAAATACCAAGGTAACCAATCAGACCACACACAGCTCTACATGTTCAATAACGTGCCCAAACACACACACACACACACACGCGCGCGCACACACACACACACACACACACACACACCCACCTGTATGGAGGTGATGGAGGCGGTGTGTGCCTGTAGGACGGTGATGGGAGCGCAGGTTCGAAGGCACCACACACGGATGATCTTGTCACAGCTGGCTGAGGCGATGAGCGTGTTCTCGTAATTGACGGCCATGTCGGAGATCTCGGCCGCGTGACCGCGCAGCGTCGCCAGGAGACGCCCGTCGTCCGTCGCCCAGATCTTCACCAGGCAGTCATCCGAACCCTGAAACACACGCAATCAAGTACAAAACTCTGAACGAGATGTAGAGGAACTAAGATAGACAAAAACCGGAACTCTAAAACACACACACAAACAGACACACACACACACACACACACACACACACACAATCTTACCGTAAAGATTCGTCGACCGGTTCGGTCAAAAGCTACACAGTACACTGAGGACAGGTGTCCCAGAATCCTCCTGTGCATCTTCATGTGCTGGTAGGTGCAGGATGGGAGGGCGTGTCCCAAGCGGGCCACCCCGGTTGCCTGGCGACCACCCATGATGGACACTGTGGAGGGACGGGAAAGGGTTCAGCTCTAATAGGTTCAAAGTTAGCATGAGATTAGCATGATGTTAGACTGTGTGTGTGTGGGTGAGGTGGAGGGGGGCATTTATCAGTGGGCGGGGCTTACCGATATTTGGTGGTTTGGGGAAGTTGATTGGCGGTTCGGGCGGCCGCCCCCTGTGCAGAGCAGCTACAGCAGAACCCGTCCATACTTTGTGAGAAGTAGCTGAAAAAGAGGGATGAAGAGATGAGAGGGAAAATGTGAAGGAACAGAAGAGAGAAAAATAAAAGGAGAAGGATGAAAAGAAATAATAAAGAAAGGAAGGAATGAAAGAGGGACAGAGTTATAAAGTTATTAGGAGATGAAAACAGAAATATGGAAAGAAAGAAAAACAGCAAAGAGTAAAAGGGAAAGTGGAAGACAGGGAAAAGAAAAGAAAAGAAAAAGCGAAAGAAAGAGAGAGAAAGAGAGAGAGTAAGAAAGAAAAGAAAATACTGATGAACAGAAGAACAAAAAGGTAGAAGAAATAAAAGAAGGAAAGAAAGAAATAATAAACCAAAGAAGAGTGACGATCTAAAAAGAGAAATAACACAAAGGAGTGTGTGTGTGTGTCAGAGAGAGAGACAGACAGAGAGAGAGAGAGAGAGAGAGAGAGAGTGTGTCAGAGAGAGAGACAGACAGACAGAGAGAGAGAGAGACAGACAGAGAGAGACAGAGACAGAGTGTGAGTGTGTGACAGAGAGAGAGAGAGATAGACAGACAGACAGAGAGAGAGAGACAGAGACAGAGTGTGAGTGTGTGACAGAAAGAGAGAGAGAGAGAGAGACAGACAGACAGAGAGAGAGAGACAGAGACAGAGTGTGAGTGTGTCTCACTCTTGGCAGTGCGCAGTAGAGACTGTCGGCCGGTCCCCAGTAGACTGTGGAGTCCAGGGACACTCGGAGGGACGTGTGCGTCCACCAGTGGACACAACTGCTCACACACACGCAACAGGTAATCTGCTGGGATGTGCTGATTTAGTGCCACCTACACACACACACACACACAGTTATAATGTAAACGAGAACAGAGATGAACTTGTTGTGCAGACAGTAAACATCAGATTAAACATTAGAATGGAAGGATAAAAATTAACACCGCTCATTCTTTAACAAACTGGACACTGGACATGTGACCTGTGGGGGAGGTGCAAGAGGAGTAAAACACACAGGAGGTCCTGATCAGCACCAGTCGAAGTCGATGCGTATGTATGTATATATATGTATATATATATACACACATATACACACACACACACACCGATACATACATACTGAAGTATATACTAAA